>JACRUU010000012.1:883821-886321 GCA_030449085.1 Kryptopterus vitreolus
TCGGGCCGCACGTTGGGGTCACGGTGGTTTAGTGGTTAGCACGTTCGCTTCACACTTCAGCGTCCGGGTTCGATTCTCGTCTCGGCCATGTGTGTGTGGAGTTTGTGCATGTTCTCCCCGTGCCTCAGGGGGTTTTTCTCTGGGTTCTCCGGTTTCCTCCCCCGGTCCAAAAACATACACGGTAGGTTGATTGCCACCTTGGAAAATTGTCCCTAGTGTATGAATGTGTGTGTGAATGTGTGTGTGTGTGTGTGTGTGTGTGTGATGGGTTGGCATTCCATCCAGGGTGTATCCTGCCTTAATGTCCATAGACGCCTGAGATAGACACAGACTCCCCGTGACCCGAGGGAAGATCGGATAAAGCGCTAGAAGATGAATGAATGATGAAGCATGAATATGTCGCCCCCTTGTGGACAGAAAATAAATCCATTTTTGGTTACGTTCTGAACCTGTTGGCTTTCTAGAAAGCAAATGTATTTTTGGCGCCCTCATCTGGACATAAAGTGTAAAACATCACAGAAGAGCCATGAATTCTTACAGGAGCTCAGAAGAACTTATGTTTTAAAGAGAGTGTTCATAAAAGACACATAGGGGACAGACAGGGGACAATGTATATGTAGATGTATATGTATATGTAGATGTATATGTAGATGCTTTTGACGTGTGCAAAAGCATCACTATTAGAATCTCTCTCTCACTTCGGTCAAATTCTCGCTGTGTAACTCGTCCCGCAGTTTTTCTCCGATCGTCACGAGTCATACCTCATATCGTGCGTCCCGATGGTGTGAGATGCGCTGTTACTTTTATAAGGAATCGTCCCGCGGAATTCCGAACCCGGGGTTAAAAAGCGGGAATTTTTTCCCATAGAAAATGAATGGGGTTGAAATTTCCTGCCTCACAGTTCGGGCCTGTGAGCGTCCGACACTTCAGGGTCCGGGTTCGATTCCCGTCTCGGCCATGTGTGTGTGGAGTTTGTGCATGTTCTCCCCGTGCCTCAGGGGTTTTTTCTCCGGGTTCTCCGGTTTCCTCCCCCCGGTCCAAAAACATACACGGTAGGTTGATTGGCACCTTGGAAAATTGTCCCTAGTGTATGAATGAATGAGTTATTTGAGACATGATAAAAGGAGGAGGAAAAAAAAAAAAACGACTTGTTCTTCAGAAGCCAAATAACGCAGTTACCGAAAATAGAAAACTTGGCAACCATGGTGACAGTTGCCACGGTAAGATAATGGTTATGCTGTGAGGATATGAAGGATACTACTCCGGTGCAGAACATTAATCAGAGGTACTGACTCGAAGGTACTGACTCGGAGGATGGAGAAATGTAAGAGAATTCCCGGTGATTAAGGTGCTGAGTTTCTGATCATGAGGTTGGTGGTTCGAGCGCCACCAAGCTGAGCCCATAACCCTGTTTGCTCCAGGGGGCGCTGTACGATGGCTTGTTGTTTTGAAAAACAATGGGAAGGGGGTTTGAGCCCCGGTTTCGCCAAGCTGCCGTTCGTGGGTCTTTGGCCCTTAACCCCTCTGTGCTCCAGGGGGCGCTGTATCATAGCAAAAAACAAGCTGGGATTTGCGAGTAATTTCACTGTGTGTAATGTATATGCGATAAATAAACACTATTCTATTTACATCGTCTAAGGTTGGACGGTGGTGTTTCGGGATCACGTTTAAGGTTCTACTGTGAATAAAATCAGACTTTAGAGACCGGTCTCTAGTCTCTAAAAATGACTGAAAATATGTGTGTCAAGTTTTCAAGAAATATTTCCTGGAAATTAACGGGGAATGAACGGGAATTTACTGTCGTTTGCATTTACGACATTTGGCAGACGGTTCTTATACACAGCGACTTACAACGGAGCACCTGAGGGTTAAGGGCCTTGCTCAAGGGCCCACAAGTGGCAGCTTGGTGGTGGTGGTGGGATTTGAACCATCCAGTTCAGAGGGCAATACCATTGAGCTACCACCTCCCCATTTATATAATAATAATAATAATTTCTGAAGATATACACTACATATATACACACAATACATATATATTCATTCATTCATCTTCTACCGCTTTATCCGATCTTCCTCGGGTCACGGGGAGCCTGTGCCTATCTCAGGCGTCTATGGGCATTAAGGCAGGATACACCCTGGATGGAATGCCAACCCATCGCAGGGCTCACACACACACATTCACACACACATTCATACACTAGGGACAATTTTCCAAGGTGCCAATCAACCTACCGTGCATGTTTTTGTTTTTGGACCGGGGGAGGAAACCGGAGAACCCGGAGAAAAAAAAACCCCCTGAGGCACGGGGAGAACATGCACAAACTCCACACACACATGGCCGAGACGGGAATCGAACCCGGATCCTGGCGGTGTGAGGCGAACGTGATAAACACTAAACCACCGTGCCCCTACAATACATTATATATATATATATATTACATACACAAAATTTTGTGGGTCACATGACCATAACATTGTGCTTCTTTTTAGACCTTTCTAT
>JACRUU010000012.1:891321-913821 GCA_030449085.1 Kryptopterus vitreolus
TTGGGATTGTTGGAGAGTCTATATGATTTACAGACGACTATACAAGGGGGCTTTCTACAGGAATGGGAGGAGTGGTTCGTTTTTTCCACAGGAGTGGTGGGATTAGATTTTTTTTCCTTTACAGGAGTGGTGGGATTAGACTTTTTTGGGATTAGATTTTTTTTCCTTTACAGGAGTGGTGGGATTAGACTTTTTTGGGATTATTAGATTTTTTTTCCTTTACAGGAGTGGTGGGATTAGACTTTTTTGGGATTAGATTTTTTTTCCTTTACAGGAGTGGTGGGATTAGACTTTTTTGGGATTAGATTTTTTTTCCCTTTACAGGAGTGGTGGGATTAGACTTTTTGGGATTAGATTTTTTTTCCCTTTACAGGAGTGGTGGGATTAGACTTTTTTGGGATTAGATTTTTTTCCCCTTTACAGGAGTGGTGGGATTAGACTTTTTTGGGATTAGATTTTTTTTTCCTTTACAGGAGTGGTGGGATTAGATTTTTTTCCTTTTACAGGAGTGGTGGGATTAGATTTTTTTCCTTTACAGGAGTGGTGGGATTAGATTTTTTTTTCCTTTACAGGAGTGGTGGGATTAGATTTTTTTTCCTTTACAAGAAATGGGATTTCATTTACAGGAGTGGTGGGATTAGATTTTTTTCCTTAACAGGAGTGGTGGGATTAGATATTTTTTTCCTTTATAGGAGTGGTGGGATTAGACTATTTTGGGATTAGATTTTTTTCCTTTACAAGAAATGGGATTTCATTTACAGGAGTGGTGGAATTAGATTTTTTTTTCCTTTACAGGAGTGGTGGGATTAGATTTTTTTTCCATTTACATGAGTTGGGATTAGATTTTTTTTCCATTTACAGGAGTGGTGGGATTAGATTTTTTGGGATTAGATTTTTTTCCATTTACAGGAGTGGTGGGATTAGATTTTTTTTTCCTTTACAGGAGTGGGATTTCATTTACAGGAGTGGTGGGATTAGACTTTTTTGGGATTAGATTTTTTTTCCTTTACAGGAGTGGTGGGATTAGATTTTTTGGGAGTGGTAGGATTAGATTTTTTTTCCTTTACAGGAGTGGTGGGATTAGATTTTTTTGGGGATTAGATTTTTTTCCTTTACAGGAGTGGTGGTATTGGATATTTTTTTACTATATGAATTTGGGGATTAGCTGGATTTGCAGAATATAATTTTTTAAATTTTTATAGGAGTGGCGGGGTTGGCTTGTTTTTCTGTAGGAATGTGTGTGATTGGTTCATTTTCCCACAGGAGTGTGTGGGATTGCTTTGTTTTTCCACAGGAGTGGTGGGATTTAAGTTACATATTTATTTTTACAGGAATGGGGGGTTGGTTCATTTTCATGCAGTAATGTATCGGATTGGTTTATTTTTTTCCCCAGGAGTGGCGGGATTAGTTCCTATTTCTGCACGAGAAATGGGATTGGATAGTTTTTTTCCCCCTAGTTTACTTTTACACAGGAATGTATGGGATTGGTTCGTTTTCCATGGGAGTGGTGGGATTTAATTAATTAATTTGTGTATGTATACATATATATATATATATATATATATATATATATATATATATATATATATATATATAGGGTTAGGGTTTTTTTTTTTTTTTTTTTACAGGAATGTAGGGGGGGTTGGTACCTCTTTCTGCACGAGAAGTGGGATTGGACAAAATTTTCCCCCTATAGGAATGTGTGGGATTGGTTTGCTTTTCCACAGTAGTGATGCGATTTAATTAATTAATTAATTTATTTACAGGAATGGGTAGGGTTGGTTTGTTTTCATGCAGTGCAGTAGTATGTAGGATTGGATTATTTTTCCACAGGAGTGGTGGGATCGGGGCAGAATTTGGTCATAATATACATATATATATATATATATATATATATATATAAACCTCCTCATTCTTGACTCACTTATTGTTTGGTGCTTAGCAGCTGTACATAAAAACTCTGGTCCACTATCTGAGCATCGTTGCGCTCGGTCATTCATTTTCACTTCTGAAGGTCATTGATATAGAGTTTTAAATTTCCACACCAAACTTTTTTTGATAAAAAAAAAAAAAAAAAACACATCTTTGCTCTGACCTTCATTTCCGTCCGGACCGTGTAGATAATGAGCGCTCCGGCCTGTGCCGAAGACTAAATGTCACCATCGAAAGCAACGAGGACAGGGAGTAGCAAAGGCCTGTTGACATTTTGCTGCTAAGATAATTAACTGCTAAGAGGCTAATCCAGAGGCTACTCATTATGAGTGAGCTAGAAGATTTGATCGATAATTATGTTTATGTGCTCGGTGTTTTGGAGGTTATAATTAGCACCGAGAATCGACAGGTTGTGCAAATTTTAAAGGTCTAATGGAGATGGGAAGGTTGCGGTAAAGGCGAGGCTTATTGTACGGGACGTGGAAAATAAAGGACTGCCGCAATTAACTCGGGGTTTAACGATCGATAATTAGTGACTTTGTTAAACTTTGATAGGATGGACCGCACACACTTTAGAGTCTGGCGCTTCCCTGAGCATGAACACCAGCTTTACACACGTTCATCCCAGAGCAGGTCAATAGGATTTAGGTGTGGTGACTGGGCAGGTTGTTCCACGATAAGACAAAGTGTTGCAGGATATACCGGTACTAGAAAGGTATTGCAATACACTGTTTAAAAAAAAACATTTTATTAGTACAGGTAATTACAAATGATGGCTGGAGTTCAAAGTGTTGGACTATAGGGGGCAGTGTGCGCACAATTTTTCTCTTCTTCGCAAGTAACTTCGCTAAGAATTAAAAATAAAATTTAAACCATTTATACGTTGTTTTTTTATTCAAAATTTAAAAAAAAATTCAGTAATTTGGTACCATGATAACGCGCAGGTTTTAAATCGTGTATTATTCGGGAAAAAATTGTAACAATCGCTGAATGAAAGATTGCACCACTGCTGTAGAACCTCGACGTTCTCAGAGTTCGTCGGCTGCGGAGTTTAGTCGCAAATTTGTTAGCGGAGTTCGTCGGTTATTTTGTTGCAAATTTGTTATCGGAGTTCGTTGGTTATTTAGTCGCAAATTTGTTAGCGGAGTTCGTCGGTTACTTAGTCGCAAATTTGTTAGCGGAGTTCGTCGGTTATTTTGTCGCAAACTTGTTAGCGGAGTTCGTCGGTTACTTGGTCGCAAATTTGTTAGCGGAGTTCGTCGGTTATTTTGTCGCAAATTTGTTAGCGGAGTTCGTTGGTTATTTGTTCGCAAATTTGTTAGCGGAGTTCGTCGGTTATTTTGTCGCAAATTTGTTAGCGGAGTTCGTCGGTTATTTGTTCGCAAATTTGTTAGCGGAGTTCGTCGTTTATTTTGTCGCAAATTTGTTAGCGGAGTTCGTGTTCGGTTACGGAGTTCGTCGGTTAGTCGCAAATTTGTTACCGGAGTTCGTCGGTTATTTGTGTCGCAAATTTGTTAGCGGAGTTTGTCGGTTATTTACGTTGTTTGCGCAAGTTTGTTATTTGTTCGCAAATTTGTTAGCGGAGTTCGTCGGTTATTTTGTTCGCAAATTTGTTAGCGGAGTTCGGTTATTCGGTTATTTGTTATTTGTTCGCAAATTTGTTAGCGGAGTTCGTCGGTTATTTGTCGCAAATTTGTTAGCGGAGTTCGTCGGTTATTTGTTCGCAAATTTGTTAGCGGAGTTCGTCGGTTATTTGTTCGCAAATTTGTTAGCGGAGTTCGTCGGTTTATTTTGTCGCAAATTTGTTAGCGGAGTTTGTCGGTTATTTGTTTGTTAGCGGAGTTCGCGGTTAAATTTGTTAGCAAGTTCGTGTTATTTGTTTGCAAATTTGTTACCGGAGTTCGTCGGTTATTTTGTGGCAAATTTGTTAGCGGAGTTTTTTGTCGGTTATTTGTTCGCAAATTTTTAGTTAGCAAGTTTGGAGTTCGTCGGTTATTTGTTCGCAAATTTGTTAGCGGAGTTTGTTAGCGGAGTTCGTCGGTTATTTGTTCGCAAATTTGTTAGCGGAGTTCGTCGGTTATTTGTTCGCAAATTTGTTAGCGGAGTTCGTTGTCGGTTATTTTGTCGCAAACTTGTTAGCGGAGTTCGCCGGTTATTTGTTCGCAAAATTGTTAGCGGAGTTCGCCGGTTACTTAGTCGCAAATTTGTTAGCGGAGTTCGTCGGTTTATTTTGTCGCAAATTTGTTAGCGGAGTTCGGCGGTTATTTGTTCGCAAATTTGTTAGCGGAGTTCGGTTATTTGTTTATTTTGTCGCAAAATTTGTTAGCGGAGTTCGTCAGGTTATTTAGTCGCAAATTTGTTAGCGGAGTTCGTCGGTTCCATAGTCGCCAATTTGTTATCGGAGTTTAGCGTTCGTCGTTATTTGTTTGCAATTTGTTAGCGGAGTTCGTCGGTTTTGTTAGCGCATTTAGTTCGCCAAATTTGTTAGCGGAGTTCGTCGGTTATTTGTTTGCAAATTTGTTAGCGGAGTTCCGTCGGTTATTTGTTCGCAAATTTGTTAGCGGAGTTTGTCGGTTATTCGTTGCAAATTTGCTAGCAGAGTTCGTCGGTTATTTGTTTGCAAATTTGTTAGCGGAGTTCGTCGGTTATTTGTTCGCAAATTTGTTAGCGGAGTTTGTCGGTTATTTTGTTTGTTAGCGCAAATTTGTTAGCGGAGTTCGTCGGTTATTTGTTCGCAAAATTGTTAGCGGAGTTCGCCGGTTACTTAGTCGCAAATTTGTTAGCGGAGTTCGTCGTTTATTTTGTCGCAAATTTGTTAGCGGAGTTCGTTGGTTATTTGTTCGCAAATTTGTTAGCGGAGTTCGTCGGTTATTTGTTCGCAAATTTGTTAGCGGAGTTCGCCGTCGGTTATTTGTTCGCAAATTTGTTAGCGGAGTTCGTCGGTTATTTGTTCGCAAATTTGTTAGCGGAGTTCGTCGGTTATTTGTTCGCAAATTTGTTAGCGGAGTTTGTCCGTCGGTTATTTGTTCGCAAATTTGTTAGCGGAGTTCGTCGGTTATTTGTTCGCAAATTTGTTAGCGGAGTTTGTCGTCGTTATTTGTTCGCAAATTTGTTAGCGGAGTTCGTCGGTTATAGCGGTTATTTGTTCGCAAATTTGTTAGCGGAGTTTGTCGGTTATATCGTTGCAAATTTGCTAGCAGAGTTCGTCGGTTATTTGTTTGCAAATTTGTTAGCGGAGTTTGTCGGTTATTTGTTCGCAAATTTGTTAGCGGAGTTTGTCGGTTATTTGTTCGCAAATTTGTTAGCGGAGTTTGTCGGTTATTTGTTCGCAAATTTGTTAGCGGAGTTTGTCGGTTATTTGTTCGCAAATTTGTTAGCGGAGTTTGTCGGTTATTTGTTCGCAAATTTGTTAGCGGAGTTTGTCGGTTATTTGTTCGCAAATTTGTTAGCGGAGTTTGTCGGTTATGTTCGGTTAAATTTGTTAGCGGAGTTTGCCGTCGGTTATTTGTTCGCAAATTTGTTAGCGGAGTTTGTCGGTTATTTTGTCGTTTGTTAGCGGAGTTTGTCGGTTATTTGTTCGCAAATTTGTTAGCGGAGTTTGTCGGTTATTTTGTCGCAAATTTGTTAGCCGAGTTTGTCGGTTATTTTGTGGCAAATTTGTTAGCGGAGTTTGTCGGTTATTTTGTCGCAAATTTGTTAGCGGAGTTTGTCGGTTATTTTGTGGCAAATTTGTTAGCGGAGTTTGTCGGTTATTTGTTCTCAAATTTGTTAGCGGAGTTTGTCGGTTATTTTGTCGCAAATTTGTTAGCGGAGTCCGTCGGTTATTTGTTCGCAAATTTGTTAGCGGAGTCCGTTTATTTTGTCGCAAATTTGTTAGCGGAGTTTGTTCGCAAATTTGTTAGCGGAGTTCGTCGGTTACTTAGTCGCAAATTTGTTAGCGGAGTTCGTCGGTTATTTAGTCGCAAACTTGTTAGCGGAGTTCGCCGGCCTCGTCACTTTTGCGAATACAAACGTCGCGTTTCCGTTCATCTAGGAATACGTTTCTCTGCTTTAAGGGCCTTGCTCAAGGGCCCACTCTTGGTTCCTGGATGTGAATTCCCAATGTAAATGCTTTACCTGCATCAATTTTGGAACTACCCATCCAAAGCCAAGCACCCTTAATACATTTCCGAGATTTAGGACTTCATTGACCTTCACATTCACGTTAAAACGTTAGACCGGGTGCTGGATGGTCAGGTCTTATTTTGCGTCTGCGTGGGAAGAACTTCGGTCATCCAGTAATGGAAGAGTGTGTAGATCACCTCAGTCTCATCTGAGAGGAAAGACAGAGAGAGAGAGAGAGGGAGAGAGAGAGAGAGAGAGAGAGAGAGAGAGAGACTTTGAAGATTAAAGGCGGTGACGGAAGCTGTAAAAGTGGCCATTTTTCAGGTTAAGGAAATGGTGTATTTGGCTTCGGGTGCATGCTTTAATAAATAGCAGCGTGTCAGACCCCCACATACGCCAGATGCATATCTAGTAGCTATAAGCTTTCCTTCTTAACCTTCCCGTATACCATTAGACGACGTTAAAAAGTGTCGGATGCCAAAAAAAAAAAACACGTCTTGATCGCGCCTGATCGAATCCGTTTGTATAAAAAGGAACATCGTGTACATTTAGCCATTATTTTCCAAGCCATCACTTTTGCATCCAAGGCAGGTTTATAACACACCACCGAAGGGTTGGTGAGTAAGGACCATGAAATCTGCCCCAGTGATGGAGTGAGCACTTAACGCCTGCAGTCGCTCCTGATTGGAGAAGCCAAAATTAAGCTGCGGGACACAGATGCTATAGTCCATTGATTCTTACGAAGCATTAGCGAGCTGTAAAGAACATCCGAAGGACCTGAATGCAGTGCAATCATTGCGCAGGACATTAGGCGTAATAACCGAACAAGCGACGGCGCTGGGGACTTCTTATAAAGCCCAATTACACACTTTTAACACCAATCAGGGATTTTGACTGTGCCGTAGACGACTCGTCCTACTGTAATCCTAAACCTGTACTACTCAACAATTCCATCGTTATTCATTTGTAAACAAGAGATAAAGATTCCTACAATTTTTTGTTTTTGCTTGTATATATTATGGTGTAGCGGTACAAAAAACAACAACAAAACAATTAATGGTTCTTGTGACTGAATAAATAGACACAAATTAATTAAATTGGTTCCTATAACAATTACACAGAAATATTAATAAATGGACTGTCAATCAATGTACCATTAATTAATACTTTACGTTTCTGATACTCTAATTAAGTGTAACGGATGTTATAATTCTATTCATTTCTCTTAAAATCGCTCCCTTTAATAATTATTGATTGTTTAATATTTATTTTACTCTCAAAATTATTCTCTTAATATGAATTTCTTGTTAATTATAATGTTATTTGTTTAGTGTTGGTTTGAAGTGTAAAATATGGGACGTGGCTCCTTTAAGAATTGTGTTCCGGTTGCTTTTCCATATAAACTGGTGATACGGTGTTTAGGTTATACGGAAGCGCTTTATTGCGTTCAGTAAAAATGGGCTTTATTGCGTAATACGGATTTGGGAATGCGATGCGCTTGCGTAAGGTTCCATACGGTAATATACGCCAATATAGTGAGGAGATCGTACCTGTTGTGAATGCGCAGCTAGGGGGCGTAATTGGGGGGAAATTTAGGAAGTGTGAGTGGATGCGCTGAACGTTTATTTATTTATTTATTGTTTGGGTTTTGTTCATTCACACAACACGATACAGAGTGAAGGAGCAGATCATTCACATAGTAACGCACACTGCGCGTTATAACACATTAACATTTAATAACTTTGACAGCGCTAATATATATAATTTTATATAGTTGTTTGATTATATTTGTTAAGTAGAAATATGAATACTACACGACATTCGGGTAATACAGGAGAGTAAGTTTGTGTGTAAGTGTTTTTCTTTCCTCTACATTTAATATTTAATTATGTAAAGATGTGTACTACTTAACTGTTCTACTTATTTCACTTATTATGTAACAAATGTCTGCTTTCAGGAAAAACTAAATGTGTTTATTTTGTACAATTGATTTATTCAAATATAAATGATTTCCTTCCATCCTTCAGTCCTGCCTGGAACATAAAATGGAAAACTTCCAACAAAAAGTGGGCGGAGACAAAAATGCTCAAATGTACTGCGAGCCGTCCGACGTAACCCAGAGCGCCGTCATCCGTCGCTCACGACCCGAACGAACCGATTTGATCACGGATGACGGACTGGTAAATGGCGCGCTGTGAGTTTTCCTGACAGTAATGACATCGTAATGTATTTGATAACGCGCCAAATGACACGATCAATTGCGCGGAACATGTGCCGATCTCTGAGAGTGCGGTTTTGGTTAATGCTCGCCGAGGTCGCGACTCGTATTCGGCTCCTCGCACTGATGTATTACAGAGCCAGAACCAGATCCAGACCATATTACAAATGTATTCTTCTTTTTTTTTTTACAATAATCACTATTGGCGCACTGTCGATCGACAGGCGGATTGGTGCAGCCTCTGCAGTAATGCAGTCGATGTACCGGTCCGTCATAGTGAAGAGGGAGCTGAGCCAAAAGGCAAAGCTCTCAATTTACTGGTCGATCTACGTTCCTATTCTCACCTATGGCCATGAGCTTTGGGTCATGACCGAAAGGACGAGATCCCGGATACAGGCGGCCGAAATGAGCTTCCTTCGCAGGGTGACTGGGCGCTCCCTTAGAGATAGGGTGAGAAGTTCAGTCACTCGGGAGAAGCTCGGAGTAGATCCGCTGCTCCTTCACATCGAGAGAGGCCAGTTGGCGTGGCTCGGGGGCATCTATTTCGGATGCCTCCTGGGCGCCTTCCAGGGGAGGTGTTTCGGGCATGAAAATCCCTCCGGGAAAAAAGGCCTCGAGGAAGACCCAGAACACGTTGGAGGGACTATGTCTCTCGACTGTCCTGGGAACGCCTTGGCGTCCCCCCGGGGGAGCTAGAGGAAGTGGCTGGAGAAAGGGAAGTCTGGGCATCTCTGCTTAGACTGCTGCCCCCGCGACCCGGTCCCGGATAAGCGGAGGAAGATTGATGGATGGATGGACTATAGGCGCACTCATTAGGAACAAATTTACAATTACACACAGCTAAAATTACAGCCAGTAAACGTATCCACGCGTTTACACAACGACATCATCTCTAAACATGCTTTACGACAATATCTATTGTTAAAAACTCCAGGGAATTGAATGAAATATGACTATAGAAAGGTTAATACATCGTGCTAAGAATACCGCTTCTGACTGATCTGTAGAATAGTGTGATATTGTTTATTTATATTATTGTTTGTATAAATAGCTTTCTACATTCTAGCATTAAAGCATTAGTGGAGTTTACCAATACGGATAAGCAGGACAATTAATCATGCGACAGATACTAAATAATAATAAATAAATACACCATGTCAAACAGGACTGCTGAATTATTCAAATGTAATAATAAAAATATACCAAATATATCGTAAATAAAAAATACCAAATAAACACTCAAATTGCCCTGATATTAGGCAAAATGTGTGGTATAAAAAAAATTAAGTAAATAAAAAAAAAAACAGTATAGAAATACATGTACTCCAAAAAATTAAGCGAAAAAAAAAAAATCCAAGCAAAAAACTAAACAAAAAATGAGTTCACTCGTAATTAATTGCACATTAATAGATTCGTTTTTACTTAGACAAAAAAAAAATATCCCTGAAACTATTTGGTATAGTGTAGAAATTCCATGACTTATGGGAACCCTGGTATAAAATAAATAAATAAATAAATAAAATAAAATAAATAGCATGTAGCATCAGTGATTCGCCTCTAGAGGCCGCTCTGGTAACTTTTCAGACGCAATTCGGAAAAAACTATGGGTATGGATTTTTGCAGATAGTTAATAGAAACATAAATATAATGTAACAAATATATAATATAAATTAAAACTAAAGCAGAAATATAAAGGCTGATAAGACGTCTGGCATGTATTTTGAAACACCAATTATTCGTAACATATCTTAAGTTACCGGTTAGGGTTAGGGTTACTCACGTTTAGGGAAGGAGGACGTGTGTGTGAACTCCTGGAGGGCGTTGTGTAACGTCTCCGAGTCTCTCCGACGCAGCAGCGCTCCGAGCCGACACAGGGTGGACAGAACAGCAGGGGGCGACGTGCCATCGGACAGACGAGTGAAGAGAGACTCTGTTGCGTTATTAAAGTCTGTGAGATCACCTTTACTGCAGGAGCCTGAGGAGCAAACAGCACGAAGGAAAACAGAAGTAAACAACTAAAACCCAGACTATAACAGATCTACTTAAAGATGGAACAAAAATAAGTCAATAAAACAGACCGTGTTTTTTCTGAGGAATTTCATTTGGAGATAAAGAAAACCTCGTGGGAACGTCGTCACCGTACGGCGAGACTAGGAGGTATACCAAATGAATGGTCTTCTGGAGTGTTCTCTACCATGTAATGACCTGCTCAGGACTACACTAGGACACTATTCACCAGGACACTATATGTACACCGGACACTATACACCAAGACACCATACACCAAGACACTATACACCAAGACACTATTTGTACACCGGACACTATACACCAAGACACCACCAGGACACTATATGTACACCAAGACACTACACCAAGACACTACACCAAGACACTATACGTACACCAAGACACTATACACCAAGACACTATACGTACACCAAGACACTATACACCAGGACACTATACGTACACCAAGACACTATACACCAGGACACTATACGTACACCGGACACTATACACCAAGACACTATACGTACACCAAGACACTATTTGTACACCGGACACTATACACCAAGTACACCAAGACACTATTTGTACACCGGACACTATACACCAAGACACCATACACCAAGACACTATACGTACACCAAGACACTATACACCAGGACACTATATGTACACCGGACACTATACACCAAGACACTATACGTACACCAAGACACTATATGTACACTGGACACTATACACCAAAACACTATACGTACACCGGACACTATACACCAGACACTATACACCAAGGACACTATATGACACTATACGTACACCGGACACTATACACCAGGACACTATACACCAGTACACCATACGACACTACACTATATATACGTACACCAGGACACTATACGTACACCGGACACTATACACCAAAGCACTATACGTACACCAAGACACTATACACCAGGACACTATACGTACACCAAGACACTATACACCAGGACACTATACGTACACCGGACACTATACACCAAAACACTATACGTACACCAAGACACTATTCACCAGGACACTATATGTACACCGGACACTATACACCAAGACACTATACGTACACCAAGACACTATATGTACACTGGACACTATACACCAGGACACTATACGTACACCGGACACTATACACCAAAACACTATACGTACACCAAGACACTATACACCAGGACACTATACGTACACCAGGACACTATACGTACACCAGGACACTATACGTACACCAGGAAACTATATGTACACCGGACACTATACACCAGGACACTATATGTACACCAGGACACTATACGTACACCAAGACACTGTACACCAGGACACTATACACCAGGACACTATATGTACACCGGACACTATACACCAAAACACTGTACGTACACCAAAACACTATACACCAGGACACTATATGTACACCAGGACACTATACGTACACCGGACACTATACACCAGGACACTATACACCAAAACACTATACGTACACCAAAACATTATACACCAGGACACTATATGTACACCAAGACACTGTACACCAGGACACTATACACCAAGACACTGTACAACAGGACACTATATGTACACCGGACACTATACACCAAAACACTATACACCAGTACACTATATGTACACCAAAACACTATACACCAGGACACTATATGTACACCAAGACACTATACACCAGGACACTATATGTACACTGGACACTATACACCAGGACACTATATGTACACTGGACACTATACACCAAGACACTATACATCAGGACACTATACGTACACTGGACACTATAAACCATACACTAGGACTGCACCTAAATCCGATTGAACTGCTCTGGGATGAAGAAGAAATCTACTGAAGATCATCTACGGGAGGTTTTAAAGAGACACGGTAAGGAATTACAGCTAACGCTTGGAAAAATGAACTGATCCAAAAGTGTGTAAAGCTGTTCTTCAGGGGAAAAAATCCTCACTTCCAACGTCTCCGTTTAAATCTCCGCGATATTCCAGACATTTTATGACCCCCTTGTGGAACCCTGCGCTTGTAAATCCAGAAATGCGCAAACTTACGATCGGAAAGGTAGAGATCTCTTGTAGATCGAAGAAATCCCAGAACTTCGTCCAACTTCTTTTCTTTGTCCTCCTCGTCTTCCTCGCTTTGTTTGTACGTGAACTCGAGCGCTGTGGATCGGGGCACGAGTCCGAGTGCAAGCATCTTCTCTTTGTGCCTCTTCTTCTTCATCTTCCTCCTCTTGTTTTTGCTGAGACCCTCTGCATTCCCGTTAATCCCTTCCTCGGCATCAGCAGCAGATGCGGTGGCGGCGGGAGGCGATTTCCCTTCATAGGGCGTGGCTGCCTTTCTCTTTCTCCTTCGCTTCCTCGTCTTGTTGGCGTACTGATCATCTCTGGCGTCGCTGCGCTCTTCTGATCCTGGAAGATCTGGAGGGAACGTTAGAGCACCATTAAAAGCTACCATAGCTACCATAATATCTAACAATCGGGTGTCCATGAATAGTAATCCGTATAGTGCTGGACTTAATCGGTGAAATAAGATATAAGTATTAATACATCACACACTTTACTTCAAAGAGCTTTCCAATTTTGGAAAACGTTGTACCGGACACTATACACCAGGACATTATACGTACAATATACACTAGGACACTATGCGTACACCGGACACTATACACCAAGACACTATACATACACCAAGACACTATACATATAACAGGACACTATACGTACACTGGACACTATACACCAGGACACTATACATACACCAAGACACTATACATATAACAGGACACTATACACATGGACATTATATGTACAATATACACCAGGACACTATGCGTACACCGGACACTATACACCAGGACACTATACATACACCGGACACTATACACCAAGACACTATACATACACCAAGACACTATACACCAGGACACTATACGTACACTGGACACTATACACCAGGACACTATACATACACCGGACGCTATACACCAAGACACTATACATACACCAAGACATTATACATATAACAGGACACTATACATACACTGGACACTATACACACACCAGGACACAATACATACACCAGTACAATATCCATACACCAGGACACTATACATACACCAGGACACTATACATACACCAGGACACTATACGTACACCAGGACACCATACGTACACCACGACACCATACGTACACCACGACACCATACGTACACCACGACACCATACGTACACCAGGACACTCTATGTACACCAGGACACTATATGTACACCAGGACACTATACACCAAGACACTAAACACCAAGACACTAAACACCAAGACACTATACATACACCAAGACACTATACATATAACAGGACAATATACACCAGGACACTATACGTACACTGGACACTATGCACCCGGACACTATACACTAGGACACTATACACATACCAGGACACCATACATACACCAGGACACTATACGTACACCAGGACACTATACGTACACCAGGACACTATACACCAGGACACTATACGTACACCAGGACACTATACACCAAGACACTATTCACCAGGACACTGTACTTACAACAGGGCACTATACGTACACCAGGACACTATACACTATACACCAGAACACTATACACCAACTTTGCACTTTCTTTTTCTTTTCGTTATGTTTACATGCTGGACGGTGTTAAAGCGTTTCACTGCATGTCGTACTATGTATGTATGTATGTAACATTTTGAATTTGTCGTGGGTGATGTATGGATAAGACACACTGCAGTGTGTGTGTGTGTGTGTGTGTGTGTGTGCCCTTCAAGTTGAGCTCTGAACCACTGATCACACAGCCTTTCACCGTAAACCTCATTGTAATGAGCGGGAGGGCTCGTATGCGGCAGATGAGAGAGGAGTACTTAATGATACGGATAATGGGGTGCTTGTGCCTGTGTGTGTGTGTGTGTGTGTGTGTGTGTGTGTGTGTGATGTTATTGTGCAAAAATCTATTCTCATCAACCGCAATTCGCATCTCAAAGCAATATGAGCGACCGCTATTTCGTTCCTTACTACACCAATGTGTTATAAGGGGT
This sequence comes from Kryptopterus vitreolus, assembly GCA_030449085.1. Taxonomy (NCBI): domain Eukaryota; kingdom Metazoa; phylum Chordata; class Actinopteri; order Siluriformes; family Siluridae; genus Kryptopterus; species Kryptopterus vitreolus. The sequence continues at coordinate 905,711 of JACRUU010000012.1, forward strand.
CAGGAATGTCACATTAAAGCGGCAGTAAGCGAATTTATTTACAAGAGAAGGCTCTGGATAAACAATCCGATATAAAGTGTCACTGAAGGTGGCGTGTCCACACAGGTGGAGGATTTCCTAAATGCTGGAGGTGCATAAAAGGTCTTCGAATGTCTTTCTGCTCTACACGCGCAACTTCTGACGCACTTTATATAAATAATAGCGGCGTAATAACTATAAATTTATCGTTTTTAACGATAGCAGAATGAAGGACGCTTTTATTCCCTGCCGATATTCGCTTTTGTCATAACTACACAAATAACCCCTTAATTCGCCTGAATTTATTTACAGTCATATAAAATTGTTTTTGAAACAACAGAAGCTACTTTAAAAATGCCTGCCGTGTTATTCATTACTTACACATATGCCAGAATTTCCTTACGGTTATTTAAGGTAAGGGCAGGTGTCCACAAACATTTGGCCCTATAACACACACATAATAACGATAAGCATGATAATCCATTACGAAGATTTTCTCCGGTTAATTAAATATATATTGTTTGTTCTTTTATGAATATTTAATCAGCCATAACACATATTCATGAGATAAAATAGGTGCACGCCCCCTAGTGGCGGCTTATTAGGACTGAATTCAATATCACACACTTGACGGAACACACATCTACTATAATGCATACAATAATGCTTTTCCAAGCCATGATGTCACATCCTGTTATATATATATATATATATCGCAGGCAAAGTTGCAGAGTAAAACGTCCTCCGGCCAATTTCTATTTTTAATGCATAAATCAGCTCTTCTAACATTTTTAGCCGCCCTGAAATCTCCCAGCCTCGCTCCAGTCATGTTCCATGTCCCGCTTAGTCACTTTCATTTCCTGTGATTACTGAATTAACATAAGATCTATTTCAGGTTGTCACAGCTGACGGGAGCCTTAATAACGTCCACAGCGTTTCTGTACCACGCGGGAAGGCGTTTCAGAAACGGATGGTGGGAAGAAGCGGCGTTTCTCTCCGCCGACCGGATTGCGTAGCGGTATATTCGTTTATGTAATCATCTCGTGAAGGACGCTGAATATGAATTAGGAGATCAATTCCTGGGAAAAGTGGGCCGTCCAGCTGAGGACAGCGTCCCTCCCGACTCCGATCCCCTCTCTGAGACGGATTAAAAGCGAAGAGCTTCCACAGCTTTCAATAAATGGAAATTAATTAGTGTTAATTAAAAAGATCTCTTCTTCTTAAACAAATTAGACTTTCTGCAGAATTGCTTTACAGTTTATCCATATACAAGGCAGCGTGAAGAACTTCCAAGGAGAAACGCAGAGAAAGCATGTCCCTACATCAGTATTCACGTTAACGTCACGGCGAGCGAGATGCACATCGCGAGTGTTTGTTTACAGGCATGCCGCCCAATTACCTGCTCCAATGAACAAGAATATTTGATCACTTACTGCCATGAAGAGCGTGCGATGTAATTACACCACATGTCTCAGTGATTTATTTAAAGCTGGGGCAATCACATTAAAGGGGGCGTGGCCTCTGTGTATCAGCCTCGATCAGATAGGTGTGTTCATCAGGCTTGATGAAGAAGGTGTAGCCTATTGTGACTAATAGCTTTAATAAAGAAGGTGTGGACGATATGTCTATTAACTTTAATAAAGAAGGTGTGGACTGTGGGTCGAAAGTTTTATAAAGAAAGTGTGGCCTGTGTTTTTTAAATTTAATAAAGAAGGTGTGGCCTATGTGTCTATTAACTATAACGAAGAAGGTGTGGCCTATGTGTCTATTAACTATAACGAAGAAGGTGTGGCCTATGTGCTTGACGTTTAATGAAGGTGTGGCCTATGTGTCTTATCTTTAACAAAGAAGGTTTGTTAACTTTAATGTAACATTAATGTTACATTTAATGTAACTTTAATGAAGAAGGTGTGGCCTGTGTGTATTAACTTTAATATAGAAGGTGTGGCCTATGTGCTGGACATTTAATGAATGTGTGGCCTATGTGTCTTATCTTTAACAAAGAAGGTGTGGCCTGTGTGTGTTAACTTTAATATAGAAGGTGTGGCCTGTGTGTATTAACTTTAATGAAGAAGGTGTGGCCTGTGTGTATTAACTTTAATGTAGAAGGTGTGGCCTGTGTGTATTAACTTTAATGAAGAAGGTGTGGCCTGTGTGTATTAACTTTAATGTAGAAGGTGTGGCCTGTGTGTATTAACTTTAATGTAGAAGGTGTGGCCTGTGTGCATTGTGGCTGTGTGTATTAACTTTAATATAGAAGGTGTGGCCTGTGTGTATTAACTTTAATGTAGAAGGTGTGGCCTGTGTGTATTAACTTTAATGTAGAAGGTGTGGCCTGTGTGTATTGACTTTAATGAAGAAGGTGTGGCCTGTGTGTATTAACTTTAATGAAGAAGGTGTGGCCTGTGTGTATTAACTTTAATGTAGAAGGCGTGGCCTGTGTGTATTAACTTTAATGTAGAAGGTGTGGCCTATGTGTATTAACTTTAATGAAGAAGGTGTGGCCTGTGTGTATTAACTTTAATGAAGAAGGTGTGGCCTGTGTGCATTTAATGTAGAAGGTGTGGCCTATGTGTATTAACTTTAATGAAGAAGGTGTGGCCTGTGTGTATTAACTTTAATGAAGAAGGTGTGGCCTGTGTGTATTAACTTTAATGTAGAAGGTGTGGCCTGTGTGTATTAACTTTAATGAAGAAGGTGTGGCCTGTGTGTATTAACTTTAATGTAGAAGGTGTGGCCTGTGTGTATTAACTTTAATGAAGAAGGTGTAGCTTTAATGAAGGTGTGGCCTGTGTGTATTAACTTTAATGTAGAAGGTGTGGCCTGTGTGTATTAACTTTAATGAAGAAGGTGTGGCCTGTGTGCATTTAATGTAGAAGGTGTGGCCTATGTGTGTATATGTAAATATTTTCGTAGAATCTGTGCTTATCTTAAACAGCATTTTCAGTCTAAAATGAAGGAAGTATAGCCGCTGTTTCTGTCGTCTTTTTAAACGAAGGACGGCCTCAGAGAAGCCTCAGTGTATTATGCTTGTACAGCTGTGTGTATCTATGCACTGCGCTACACTGGCACATTATAAACGCTCTCTTACCGGGCAGCTCATCTGCATTATTGACAGGCAGCGCATCGCAGGGCGACCTCCATCCATCTTCACTGGCGGGAAGGTAGTCTATAGGAGGAGGGAGCACTGTGTACACTTTCCTGCCTGACACAGGGGGCGTTTCAGCACCATCTGAGACAGATACAGAGAGAGATGTAGGAAACAGTACCCAGTCTCATGCACATGTAATATCTGTGATTATTAGCAGATTGATAGCGTTACCCGTCACTCGGCGAGGCTTTGGCTGAACACCTTTTACAGCTGCTTGGGGGTGAAGAGCACGAGGCTCGGGTGCTTTTTCCACTACTTTTAATGCAGCAGGGTAGAGCCTCTGCAGGACTTTCGCCTGAAAGACTGACAGAGAAAACATGCTGAGCGTGCAGGAAATTCTCCAGCACGGCTGCAGAGGGAACACGAAACCTAAATCCACCAAAAGATCAAAACATGTGACGATAACTATAATTAAATGTGTTGTGCAATATTGTTGACGAATAAAAACGAGACTAAATATGGTTTAAAAATAAAACCTATGCTACAATGTGTCTTCATTTTCGTTATGGACGCACAATGATGGTGTTGTCTATAATACGAGGGACTTGTAGTATAATGACCGGATTAAAAAGAATTGCATTACTAAAAAAAGACTAAAGTACAATTAAAATACAACTAGACTAGGAGGTGGTGCGTTTCCGATAACTAAAACTAGACAAAAATACTCACGGATAAAATTAGCCGAAAATACTCGCGGATAAAATTAGCCGAAAATACTCACGGATAAAAATTAGCCGAAAATACTCACGGATAAAAGTAGACTAAAATACTCACGGATAAAATTAGCCGAAAATACTCACGGATAAAATTAGCCGAAAATACTCACTGGATATATAGACTAAATTAGACTAAAATACTCACGGATAAAATTAGAAAATACTCATGGATATAAATAGACTAAAATACTCACGGATAAAATTAGACGGAAATACTCACGGATAAAACTAGACGGAAATACTCACGGATAAAACTAGACAAAAATACTCACAGATAAAATTAGACAAAAATACTCACGGATAAAAGTAGCCGAAAATACTCACGGATAAAACAAGACTAAATACTCACGCAGAAAATTAGGATAAAATTAGCCGAAAATACTCACGGATAAAATTAGCCGAAAATACTAGCGGATAAAATTAGCCGAAAATACTCACGGATAAAAATTAGCCGAAAATACTCACGGATAAAAGTAGACTAAAATACTCACGGATAAAATTAGCCGAAAATACTCACGGATAAAATTAGCCGAAAATACTCATGGATATAATTAGACTAAAATACTCATGGATATAATTAGACTAAAATACTCACGGATAAAATTAGACGGAAATACTCACGGATAAAACTAGACGGAAATACTCACGGATAAAACTAGACGAAATACTCACAAAAACTAGACAAAAATACTCACAGATAAAATTAGACAAAAATACTCATGGATAAAAGTAGCCGAAAATACTCACGGATAAAACAAGACTAAATACTCACGCAGAAAATTAGGATAAAATTAGCCGAAAGTACTCACGGATAAAATTAGACAAAAATACTCACGGAAAAAATTAGACGAAAGTACTCACGGATAAAACTAGACGGAAATACTCACGGATAAAATTAGACAAAAATACTCACGGATAAAATTAGATAAAATTAGACAAAAATACTCACTGAGAAAATTAGACTAAAATACTCACGGATAAAATTAGACGAAAATACTCACGGATAAAATTAGACGGAAAATACTCACGGATAAAATTAGACGAAAAATACTCACGAGAAAATTAGACTAAAATACTCACGGATAAAATTAGCCGAAAATACTCACGGATAAAATTAGACTAAAATACTCACGGATAAAATTACTAAAATACTCATGGATAAATTAGACTAAAATACTCATGGATAAATTAGATAAAATACTACGGATAAAATTAGCCGAAAGTACTCACGGATAAAATTAGACGGAAATACTCACGGATAAAACTAGACGGAAATACTCACAGATAAAATTAGACAAAAATACTCACGGATAAAAGTAGCAGAAAATACTCACGGATAAAACAAGACTAAATACTCAGGCAGAAAATTAGGATAAAATTAGCCGAAAGTACTCACGGATAAAATTAGACGAAAATACTCACGGATAAAATTAGATGAAAATACTCACGGATAAAATTAGACGAAAATACTCACGGATAAAATTAGACGAAAATACTCACGGATAAAATTAGACTAAAATACTCACGGATAAAATTAGACGAAAATACTCACGGATAAAATTAGACGAAAATACTCACGGATAAAATTAGATGAAAATACTCACGGATAAAATTAGACGGAAATACTCACGGATAAAACTAGACGGAAATACTCACAGATAAAATTAGACAAAAATACTCACGGATAAAAGTAGCCGAAAATACTCACGGATAAAACAAGACTAAATACTCATGCAGAAAATTAGGATAAAATTAGCCGAAAATACTCACGGATAAAATTAGACAAAAATACTCACGGATAAAATTAGACAAAAATACTCACGGATAAAATTAGACAAAAATACTCACGGATAAAATTAGATAAAATTAGACGAAAATACTCACGGATAAAATTAGGCGAAAATACTCACGGATAAAATTAGGCGAAAATACTCACGGATAAAATTATATACTCACTGAGTAATTTAGAGTTTAATGTTCGGCTTCCATAAATATTAAAAGTAGAAAATCCAGACTCCACATATTGAGGAAGTGAATAAATGAGGGATTTGACATTTGAAATAAGTAGATTAGATAAATCATATCTCTAATTAAATAGCAACTTCATTTGTTCTTAATTTAATTTTTTACTCAATTTATTTAAAATAATAATAAAAAAAGTGCATTGCATTCATTTGAATGATTCTATTTTGTTAATGAAATATTATTTTACATATAAAATTTAACAACGCTGGATTTTTCAATTAAAATAGTTTTAGAGAAATGCACATTTCAATGGTGCAAAAGAAAAAAACTACAGTGTGCAAGATTAAAATATCAGGTTTGCATGTAGATATTGACAAACAACCCGCCTGAATGACATCTGATTATGCAATCATCTGAAAAATCACAAACAAACAAACAAACAAAATCAGCATTCAAACCCTTTACTTTTTTAAACCACATCATAAAAAACAGTATAAAATAATGCATAGACTGTATTAGTGTGCATTTGTAAGGTTTTATGCACCTGGACGCGGCAAGCATGGATGGATGGATAGGTGGATGGACCGTTGGGTGGATGGTTGGATAGATTGATGGTTGAGTGGATGGCTGAATGGTTCAATGGTTGGATAGTTGGATGGTTGGGTGGTATAATATGGATGTTTGGGTGGATGGTTGGCTGGATGGATGGTTGGGTGGATGGATAGTTGGGTGGATGGATGGATGGTTGGATGTTTGGATGGATGAATGGTTCAATGGTTGGATGGATAGATGGATAGTTGGATGGTATAATATGGATGTTTGGGTGGATGTTTGGGTGGATGGTTGGGTGGGTGGATGTTTGGATGGATAGATGGATGGATGGTTGGGTGGAAGGGTGGTTGCATGGTTGTGTGGATGGATGGATGGTTGGATGTTTGTGTGGATGGCTGAATGGTTCAATAGTTGGATGGATGGATGTTTGGGTGGTATAATATGGATGGTTGGCTGGATGGATGGATGTATGGATGGCTGGATGGACAGTTGGGTGGATGGATGGATGGTTGCATGGTTGGATGTTTGGGTGGACGAGTGGATGGCTGAATGGTTCAATGGTTGGATGGATGGATGTTTGGGTGGTATAATATGGATGTATGGATGTTTGGATAGATGGCTGGATGGATAGTTGGGTGGATGGATGGTTGCATGGTTGGATGTTTGGGTGGATGATTGGATGGCTGAATGGTTCAATGGTTGGATGGATGGATAGATGGATGTTTGGGTGGTATAATATGGATGGTTGGCTGGATGTATGTATGGATGATTGGATAGATGGCTGAATGGATGGTTGCATGGTTGGATGTTTGGGTGGATGGGATGGATGGTTGGATTGATGGATGTTGATGGATGGATGATTGGGGGCTGAATGGTTCAATGGTTGGATGGATGGATGGATAGATGGATGTTTGGGTGGTATAATATGGATGATTGGCTGGATGGATGTATGGATGATTGGATAGATGGCTGGACGGTTGGATGGATAGTTGGGTGGATGGATGGTTGGATGTTTGGGTGGATGGCTGAATGGTTCAATGGTTGGATGGATGGATAGTTGGCTGTTTGGGTGGTATAATATGGATGTTTGGATGGGTGAATGGATGGTTGGATGAATGAATGGATGGTTGGATAGATGGCTGAATGGTTCAATAGTTGGATGGATGGATGGGTGTATGGATGGTTGGATGAATGAATGGATGTTTGGATAGATGGCTGAATTGTTCAATGGATGGATGGATGGATAGTTGGCTGTTTGGGTGGGATAATATGGATGTTTGGATGGGTGTATGGATGGTTGGATGAATGAATGGATGGATGGTTGCATGGTTGGATAGATGGATGAATGGATGGATGGACGCGGCAAGCACGCGCCCACCTGGTTACCTGCGCGCGACTTGACATGCGCGCTCTGTGACCCTAATGAAGGGCTGTTATGAATGTTAGCTTCTCTTACCTTCTCTCCTCAGAGACATGACACACAGGGTTTATTATTCTCTTACCTTCTCTCCTCAGAGACATGACACACAGGGTTTATTATTCTCTTACCTTCTCTCCTCAGAGACATGACACACAGGGTTTATTATTCTCTTACCTTCTCTCCTCAGAGACATGACACACAGGGTTTATTATTCTCTTACCTTCTCTCCTCAGAGACATGACACACAGGGTTTATTATTCTCTTACCTTCTCTCCTCAGAGACATGACA
>JACRUU010000012.1:918821-956321 GCA_030449085.1 Kryptopterus vitreolus
ATATATATATATATATATATATATATATATATGTAATTGTCTTGAGTCTGCAACGGAGATAAAAAGCTACACGACAAAAGTATTGGGACGCCTGACCTTCGCAGCCATATGTTATGTTATTTAGTAGACAGTCGTATAGGATGACGACTGCCTTCACTTCAAACCCTTTATAGCACCACCTCTCGAAGCCAGCCCCATGACGATGAAGTGGAAGAACCCTGAGGAACCTCGTCGTCTTCTCACCTACATCAGTACCTGACTTTATGAACACCCTCGGCAGCCGGGGGGGGGGGTTACTTAAATTACGTAACGCCGTTACATGTAACCCATTACTCCCCAACACCCATGTTTTACATTTTACATTTACATTTGTGGCATTTGGCAGACGCCCTTATCCAGAGCGACTTACAACTGAGCAATTGAGGGTTAAGGGCCTTGCTCAAGGGCCCACTAGTGGTAGTTTGGTGGTTGTGGGGTTTGAACCTGTGATCTTCTGGTCCAGAGGCCGAACACCTTAACCACTAAGCCACCACCTCCCCCCCATGTGGCTTTATTAACATGCATGTGGCTTTATTAACACCCATGTGATTTTACGAATACTTTTGTCTTCATTCAGGGGTGTTAATAAAGCAACATGGGTGTTAATGAAGACATAAAGGTGTTAGTAAAATCACAGGGGTGTTAATGAAGCCACATGGGTGTTAACAATGCCACATTGGTGCCACAGGGGTTAATAAAGCCACATGGGTGTTAATAAAGCCACATGGGTGTTAATAAAGCACATTGGTGTTAATAAAGCACAGTGTTAATAAAGCCACATGGGTGTTAATGAAGACATAAAGGTGTTAGTAAAATCACAGGTGTGCTAATGAAGCCACACGAATGTTAATAAAGCCACATGGGTGTTAATATGCTTCATTGGTGTTAATAAAGCCACAGGGATTTTAATAAAGCCATATGGGTGTTAATAACGCCACATGGGTGTTAATAAAGCCACAAGGGTGTTAATAAAGTCACATTGGTGTTAGTAAAGCCACATGGGTGTTAATAAAGTCATATGGGTGTTAATAAAGCACATTGGTGTTAATAAAGCCACATGGGTGTTAATAAAGCCACAAGGGTGTTAATAAAGTCACATTGGTGTTAGTAAAGCCACATGGGTGTTAGTAAAATCACAGCAGTGTTAATAAAGCCACATGGGTGGTAATAAAGCCACAGGGGTGTTAATAAGCCACAGGGGTGTTAATAAAGCCACAGGGGTGTTAATAAAGCCACAGGGGTGTTAATAAGCCACAGGGGTGTTAATTAAGCCACACAGGTGTTAGTAAAATCACAGGAGTGTTAATAAAGCCACATTGGTGTTAATAAAGACACATCAGTGTTAATAAAGCCACATGGGTGTTAATAAAGCCACAGGGGTGTTAATAAAGCCACACAGGTGTTAGTAAAATCACAGGAGTGTTAATAAAGCCACATTGGTGTTAATAAAGACACGCCTGTGTTAATAAAGCCAAATGGGTGTTAATAAAGCCACATGGTAAAATCACAGTGTTAATAAAGACACATTGGTGTTAATAAAGCCACATGGTTAATAAAGCCACAGGGGTGTTAATAAAGCCAAATGGGTGTTAATAAAGCCACATGGGTGTTAATAAAGACACATTGGTGTTAATAAAGCCACATGGGTGTTAATAAAGCCACATGGGTGTTAATAAAGACACATTGGTGTTAGTAAAGCCACATGGGTGTTAATAAAGTCATATGGGTGTTAATAAAGCACATTGGTGTTAATAAAGCACATGGGTGTTAATAAAGTCATATGGGTGTTAATAAAGACACATTGGTGTTAATAAAGCCACATGGGTGTTAATAAAGACATGGGTGTTAATAAAGCCACATTGGTGTTAATAAAGCCACATGGGTGTTAATAAAGACACATTGGTGTTAATAAAGCCACATGGGTGTTAATAAAGTCATATGGGTGTTAATAACGCCACAATGGTGGCACACTTACCTCGTGTAAGTGTGTCCTGCCTCTGGATCGAGTTCGGCATTGGCGGGTTCCCCCGGGGAGACCGCGGCTTCGGGTTCTAGATGCGTCTTTGGCCCATTGCGCAAATTGTTTGTGTTTTTCCGCGCTGCCGTTTGGACAGGTAGAGTTCGGAGGCGCTCTTGCGTGAAATTACTCTATGGCCTGTCTCAATTCCTCTCTAACTCATTCTCTTTCTGTATCCCGCCTCGTTCTCCGTCCACCGGGGCTCGCGCTGCAGCTTCCGCATCCGGATTAGCATTCACACGCCGTCCTGAAAGTTTCAGCGGACCAGACAGTATTTCGTTTGTTTGTTTGTTTGTTTGTTTGTTTGTTTGTTGAGAAGCTCCAGCCTCTAAACTGAGAATTGATTCTGCGAAATTCATTTAACTCTAATTTGCGATACTAATTTGGAATTTTTTTTCAAATGTATTCAAATTTAGCATAGTGGGTAAGGCGTTGGACTCTTGGACCAGAAGATCGCAGGTTCAAATCCCACCAACCACCAAGCTGCCACTAGTGGGGCCCTTGAGCGAGGCCCTTAACCCTCAGTTGCCAGATACCGTAAATATAAAATCCTAAAATATGTCGGGCGACTAAAATATTAATTCGCGATTAATCGTATGATTATCGCTTATATACACGAGTGAATGTATATTTGCTTATTGTTTATTTGTTTATTATTATTAGGAGAAAAAAATAAACATAATCTGGACCAAACTTGACGTAGAGACAAAATATTCTGGTATATGTTTTACAGTAATGATGGCGTTTAAAATGACTACTTTTATACGCTACTTTTGCTGTTTCCACACGGACGCTTTTAATTGCCGTACTGGAGGATTTTAGTGCTCAAAATTTCGCTTTAAAATTTGTTTATTTTAATAATAATAATAACATAATAATAATGATAATAATAATAATAATGATAATAAAAAAAAAATAATAATGATGATGATAATGATGAATAATAATAATGATAATAATAATAATAATAATAATAAGATACTACTACTACGACTACTACTAATACTATAATAATGATTAATAAAATAATAATAATGATAATAATAATAATAATAATACTAATAATAATAATAATAATAATAATAATGATAATAATAATAATAATATAATAATATAGATAATACTACTACTAATAATAATAATAATAATAAGATAATAATAATGAATATAATATAATGAATAATAATGATAATACTACTACTACTAATAATAATAATAATAATATAATAATAAATAATAATAATAATAAATAATGAATAATGATAATATATAATAATACTAATAATGATAATAATACTAATAATAATAATAATAATATAATCATAATCATAATGAATAATAATAATAATAATACGATAATAATGAATAATAATAATAATAATAATAATAATAATATGATAATAATAATAATAATAATAATAATAATAATATAAATAATAATAATAATCATAATGATACTACTACTACTAATAATAATAATAATAATAATAATAATAATAATAATAATAATAATAATAATGAATAATAATAATAATGATAATAATAAGAATAATAATGATAATAATAATAATAATAATGAATAATAATAATATATAATAAATAATAATATAATGATAATAATAATGATAATAATATAATAATAATAATAATAATAATAATAATAATAATAATGATAATAATAATAATAATAATCGAATAATAATAATGAATAATAATAAATAATAATAATAATAATGATAATACTAATAATAATACTACTACTACTACTACTAATAATAATAATGAATAATAATCTAATAATAATGAATAATAATAATAATAATAATAATAATAATAATAATAATAATAATAATAATAAATAATAATAATGATACTACTACTACTACTACTAATACTACTACTACGACTAATAATAATAATGATAATAATGATAATAATAATGATAATAATGATAATAATAATAATAATAATAATAATAATAATAATAATAATAATACTAATAATGATACTACTACTACTACTACTACTACTACTACTACTAATAATAATAATAATAATAATAATAATAATGATAATAATAATAATAATTAATAAAAAATAATGATACTAATAATAATATAATAATACTAATAATAATAATTATGTAATAATAATAATAATATGTAATAATAATAATAATAATAATAATATGTTTTTTGTTTTAATAATGTGTTGCACTGAAGGTTTTTATATATATATATATGTTTATTTCTATTTTTTTAAATAAAAAACTGTGTATAAAAAAATTGTGTAAACATGCCACCAGTTTTTTTTTTCATTGCAATTTGTGTCGTTTAATGTCACTATGAAAGAACATAAAATGAAGAAATAATTGAGCAAAATGTACTTTTATAATATTCGGATAGTTCTTCGTAATTAACTTCGTAATTTTCCATCATACAATACTGTGCGAAACTGGATCTCACTGGATCGTACGTATTTTTGGTGTATCGTATGTTGCATGTGAATCGCGTCATATAATAGCACGTTCGCCTCACACCGCCAGGGTCCGGGTTCGATTCCCGTCTCGGCCATGTGTGTGTGGAGTTTGTGCATGTTCTCCCCGTGCCTCAGGGGGTTTTTCTCCGGGTTCTCCGGTTTCCTCCCCCCGGTCCAAAAACATGCACGATAGGTTGATTGGCATCTTGGAAAATTTTCCCTAGTGTATGAATGTGTGTGTGTGTGTGTGTGTGTGATGGGTTGGTATTCCATCCAGGGTGTATCCTGCATTAATACTCATAGACGCCTGAGATAGACACAGACTCCCCGTGACCCGAGGGAAGATCGGATAAAGCGCTATAAGATGAATGAATGAATAATAATAACAGTAAGGAGTGTGTTTATGATGAGTCCCCATAATGGGTTTATGGGGACTCGATAACGAGTCCCTGTTAAATCGTTCATTTTTCCACTCCTCCGCTGCGCTAATCTCTTCGTTTTAATTGGCAAAAGCAGCGTTCGTTGCTCAGACGTGCCACAAAAGCTTCCCACAATCCTTTCTCAGAGTGCCTGAGCGGAGTTTTACCAGTCTTGATTTTATTACTTGTCAACAATGGCTATAATTTGACCCCTAATGTGCGAGCAAAGAAGAACTTCTTGAGATGGGATGAGGAAGAAACCTCGAGAGGAACCAGATGTAAACGGGAATTTCATCATCATCTGGGTGACACCGAATAAAATTGACCCCGGTGTTGAATAACAGGCTTTATGTCGCATCGTAGCATCCGTTAACAAAGTATAAATCGCCGTCAACACGAGAGCGCCCTCTAAAGGAAATTTACCTAAAGGCCACCACATGCTGTTTGTTTTTACACGTTAGTCTGCCCGCTGCGTTGAGAGCGCTATATTATATTTATTATTTCTAATTTGTTAATATCGGGGGCACGGTGGTTTAGTGGTTAGCATGTTCGCCTCACACCGCCAGGATCCGGGTTCGATTCCCGTCTCGGCCATGTGTGTGTGGAGTTTGTGCATGTTCTCCGATCTTCCCTCGGGTCACGGGGAGCCCAGTCTATCTCAGGCATTCATTCATCTTGTCTATGGGCATTAAGGCAGGATACAACCTGGATGGAATGCCAACCCATCACACACACACACACACACACACACACACACAAATTCATACACTAGGGACAATTTTCCAAGGTGCCAATCAACCTACCGTGCATGTTTTTGGACCGGGGGAGGAGGAACCGGAGAAAACCGGAGAACCCGGAGAAAAAACCCCCTGAGGCACGGGGAGAACATGCAAAACTCCACACACACACGGCCGAGACGGGAATCGAACCCGGACCCTGGCGGTGTGAGGCGAACGTTCTAAACACTAAACCACCGTGCCCATGTAAGTATTATTAAAATAATATGAATTATTATTAGTGTTAGAATTATTTATTAATATACTCATATTGATATAATTATATTTATTTCTTTGGTACATTTTCATTTTGTTTACTAAAGTTTACTACTTTTTTTTTTATTTTACTACTTTTATTTTTTTAAAAGTTCGATCCAATCAATTAAATTTACAGCAATTAGCGGAAATCCCTTATCCAGAGCGATGTACAAAAAAATAATAATAACAAAAAGTCTCTGTCTATGAATAAATTAACACTGTTAGCTATTATTATTATTATTGTTATTATTATTATTATTATTTTTCCGACCGAAAACGGATCGTGCAGCTCAAACCGTGAGTCCTAGAGGCTTGATACTTGGACAGATGGTAGAGCTCAATTTGGGGAGTGGTTGACAAAGTATCAACCCAATTGGCCAAAGGGGGGCGCTATACTCCAAAAAAATTTATTTCTCACATTTTTGGTCATAACTCGTAGAAAAATTATCGTACACTCAAAACTTATATATTCGTGGAATCCTTGGGTCAAAGCGAAGAAAATCCTCATTGACAGTTTAAGGCTGCAAAGTTCGTGAAAATTTTTTTTTCGTAAAAATGTTAAAAACCTACTTTTGCGAACTAGTCGTAGGTTTTTTTTGCGGAATCAGGACAAGACCAGTGTAGAAATGTTGAGTAGACGTAGCTTATCAATAATTATCAAAAACAACCCCAATGAACTCACCGCTGCGACGGCTCACCTAAAATTTAAAAGTAGGCGGGGCCACGTTGACAAAAATGGCTATAACTCCTAAACGCCATGAGAGATCTTCATGAAACTTGGTAGATCTCGGCATGTCCTTAAATCCTTCATCAAATCCCAGAAATTGCGTACTTTTCCCACTTTCTTCCTGTAAACAAAGAAAAAAACGTTTAATTTTTTCCCCTGTTTGGCGCCACCTAGTGCTGAAGATATACAATAGCCACTAGGGGGCGATATCAAGTATTTCCAGCTTAACAACTCCTTATGTCCTTTAGTGCCTACGTTGCTGCCTGCAATTATTATTGTGAATAGTAATAATTTACATTTAACTAGCGTATGTTTGTGCAACATTACTTCGGTCGGCGAAAACCGTTAAAAACGTATATAAATAAGTTCTTTAAAAACAACAAACAGCGAATGTCGCATAGAAAAGAAAAATGTAAATATATTTTATTTACATGGCATTTGGTAACCATCTTACATTACCCGGATTTTAATAGAAAGATCCAGCGTTACACTTGAACAAGCTCATGGGGGCGTGGCCATGGGCGGAGCTACAATATAAATGGAAATATCTCCTCCTATATCAAAGCCTCCTATGGCACAAACCCTTCCCACCCTGATGTGCTGTGAAGAACACGGCTGCGTTTTCTCGTCACTCTCTAATTTTGCGCTATAGCTCATTTCGGAGGTGCAGCAGATGTTCTGTACGTTACGTTCTTCATTTTTTTAGGGGAGCAAGCAAATCTGTGCATAGCAGAGCGTCATAAACGCTATTCTATCCACTGGAGTCGTCACTGTCGGGTGTTAATGCGAAATTATACAAGCTGGAGTGAATCAGAAATTCACACACACACACACACACACACACACACACACACACAGACTGAGCCAGATCTCGACTCTGTGCAAACACTAATGATTGCTTATAGCATTATGGCTGTGTGTGTGTGTGTGTGTGTGTGTGTGTGTGTGTGTGTGTGTGTGTGTGTGTGTGTGTGTGTGATCAGCTTGATACACACTGTATGGTTCACTATAATTTATATATACAGAGACCACACGTCCTTCAATACAACTTATAGATACAGAGGCCACACCTCCTTCAATATTAGTTTTAGATATATAGGCCACACCCCCTTCATTATAACTTATAGATACAGAGGCTACACCCTCTTCATTATAACTTATAGATACAGAGGCCACACCCCCTTCATTATAACTTATAGATACAGAGACCACACCTCCTTCAATATTAGTTTTAGATATATAGGCCACACCCCCTTCATTATAACTTATATATACAGAGGCCAAACCCCCTACACTTATATACACAGAGGCCACACCCCCTTCATTAAGCTTTATAAACTTATAGATACAGAGGCCACACCCCCTTCATTATAACTTATAGATACAGAGGCCACACCCTCTTCATTATAACTTATAGATACAGAGGCCACACCCCCTTCATTATAACTTATAGATACAGAGGCCACCACACCCCCTTCATTATAACTTATAGTATACAGAGGCCACACCCTCTTCATTATAACTTATAGATACAGAGGCCACACCCCCTTCATTATAACTTATATATACAGAGGCCAAACCCCCTTCACTGTTACTTATATACACAGAGGCCACTCCCCCTTCACTGTTACTTAGAGGCCACTCCCCCTTCATTGCTATTTATATACACAGAGGCCACACCCCCTTCACTGTTACTTAGAGGCCACTCCCCCTTCACTTGTTACTTATATATACACAGAGGCCACACCCCCTTCACTGTTACTTGTATATACAGAGGCCACACCCTCTTCATTGCTACTTGTATATACAGAGGCCACACCCCCTTCACTGTTACTTATATACACAGAGGCCACACCCCCTTCTCTGTTACTTATATATACAGAGGCCACACCCCCTTCACTGTTACTTGTATATACAGATGCCACACCCTCTTCATTGTTACTTGTATATACAGAGGCCACACCCCCTTCACTGTTACTTATATATACAGAGGCCACACCCCCTTCACTCTGTTACTTATATATACAGAGGCCACACCCCCTTCACTGTTACTTATATATACAGAGGCCACACCCCTTTCACTGTTACTTATATATACAGAGGCCACACCCCCTTCTCTGTTACTTATATATACAGAGGCCACACCCCCTTCTCTGTTACTTATATATACAGAGGCCACACCCCCTTCTCTGTTACTTATATATACAGAGGCCACACCCCCTTCACTGTTACTTATATATACAGAGGCCACACCCCCTTCTCTGTTACTTATATATACAGAGGCCACTTACTGTTATATATATACAGAGGCCACTCCCCCTTCACTGTTACTGATATATACAGAGGCCACTCCCCCTTCACTGTTACTTATATACAGATACAGAGGCCACACCCCCTTCTCTGTTACTTATATATACAGAGGCCACTCCCCCTTCACTGTTACTTATATATACAGAGGCCACTCCCCCTTCACTGTTACTTAGTTAGGAGGCCACTCCTGTTACCCTTCATACACAGTTAGGCCACACCCCCTTTACTTTATATATACAGAGGCCACACCCCCTTCACTGTTACTTATATATACAGAGGCCACACCCCCTTCACTGTTACTGATATATACAGAGGCCACACCCCCTTCACTGTTACTTATATACACAGAGGCCACACCCCCTTCTCTGTTACTTATATATACAGAGGCCACACCCCTTCACTGTTACTTGTATATACAGATGCCACACCCTCTTCATTGTTACTTGTATATACAGAGGCCACACCCCCTTCACTGTTACTTATATATACAGAGGCCACACCCCCTTCACTGTTACTTATATATACAGAGGCTACTCCCCCTTTACTGTTACTGATATATATAGAGGCCACACCCTCTTCACTGTTACTGATATTTACAGAGGCCACTCCCCCTTCACTGTTACTTATATATACAGAGGCCACACCCCCTTCTCTGTTACTTATATATACAGAGGCCACACCCCCTTCACTGTTACTTATATATACAGAGGCCACACCCCCTTCACTGTTACTTATATATACAGAGGCTACTCCCCCTTTACTGTTACTGATATATATAGAGGCCACACCCTCTTCACTGTTACTGATATTTACAGAGGCCACTCCCCCTTCACTGTTACTTATATATACAGAGGCCACTCCCCCTTCACTGTTACTTAGAGGCCACTCCCCCTTCATTTACATATTTACAGAGGCCACTCCCCCTTCACTGTTACTTATATACACCACACCCCCTACAGAGGCCACACCCCCTTCACTGTTACTTATATATACAGAGGCCACACCCCCTTCACTGTTACTTATATATACAGAGGCCACTCCCCTTTTACTGTTACTGATATATACAGAGGCCACTCCCCCTTCACTGTTACAGAGGCCACTTATATATACAGAGGCCACGCCCCCTTCACTGTTACTTATATATACAGAGGCCACACCCCCTTCACTGTTACTTATATACACAGAGGCCACACCCCCTTCTCTGTTACTTATATATACAGAGGCCACGCCCCCTTCACTGTTACTGATATATACAGAGGCCACGCCCCCTTCACTGTGATGGACAGATTTGGTGAATAGTGTAGATGTTCTCTTTTTGTAAAATTCAGAGTTTCTTGTTTTTCTCCACATAAAGGCAGTTTCACTATCAAGCTCCTCACCCACGCAGTGTCCACACTATTTCACACATGGAGGCTGAAACACACACACACACCACACACACACACACACACACACACACACACACACACACACACACACACACACACAGAATACCTGGCAGAGATTTTAATGTGCTGAGAAAACCTGCTCTCTAATTGGTGGTCATTTACAGTGCATTCATGATTCTGTACTCTTTCTCTCTTTTACTTCTCTCTCTTCTCTCTCTCTTCTCTCTCTCTCTCTCTCTCTCTCTCTCTCTTCAGTCTCTCTCATTGTCTGCTTTTACATCTCCGTCCTTCCTTTTTGTGCTTAACAGGTGCTACCGAGCATACTGCAGAAGCATTGCTGTTTCTTACCAGATAGGAAGTCAGGTAAACACATAAACACACACACACACACACACACACACACACACACACACACACACACACACACACACACACACACACACACACACACACACACATCACAGGGGAACGCCACATGACAGTGTGACAGTGTGACAGCTCCAGAGCTTTCACACGGACGGAGACTGGGATTTTCACGCGGATGAATGACAGCACACAAACAAACGGATAAACAGGAAGCAGGATGAAAAGACGTGTTTGTTGTTGACGTTGAGATTAAAAAGCGACGTGTTAATCTACGTTTTTCCTTCCATGGAAAATAAACAAGTACGCAAATTACAAAAGAATTGGGGAAAAAAAAACGAGTGGGAAAAACATAAACAAACAGAAGAAGGAGTGACCTGGAAAGAGAGCGGCTGATTGGCTGCTGTGTGATCATGTGATTCTCACCTGTTGCAGGTCTGAAGCGGTGGCTGATGAGGCTGAAGAGCAGAGAGATCTATTCAGGTACTCCACCCGACTTTCCTCATCCATCCCTTTTTCCTCGCTCCACCTTTCCGCTTTACTGCTCCACCCTTCCCCTTCTCCATTCTCATTTTACTGCTTTAACTGCTCCACCCTTCCCCTTCTCCATCCTCCTTTTACTGCACCACCCTTCCCCTTCTCCATCCTCATTTTACTGCACCACCCTTCCCCTTCTCCAACCCTGTTTTACTGCTCCACCCTTCCCCTTCTCCATCCTCCTTTTACTGCACCCTTCCCCTTCTCGATCCTCCTTTTACTGCTTCCACCCTTCCCCTTCTCCAACCTCCTTTTACTGCTCCACCACCCTTCCCCTTCTCCATCCTCCTTTTACTGCACCACCCTTCCCCTTCTCCATCCTCCTTTTACTGCTCCACCCTTCCCCTTCTCCATTCTCATTTTACTGCTCCACCCTTCCCCTTCTCCATTCTCATTTTACTGCACCACCCTTCCCCTTCTCCATTCTCATTTTACTGCTCCACCCTTCCCCTTCTCCATTCTCCTTTTACTGCTCCACCCTTCCCCTTCTCCAACCTCCTTTTAGCTCCACCCTTCCCCTTCTCGATCCTCCTTTTACTGCTCCACCCTTCCCCTTCTCCATCCTCCATTTACTGCCCTTCCCCTTCTCCATCCTCCTTTTACTGCTCCACCCTTCCCCTTCTCCATCCTCCTTTTACTGCACCACCCTTCCCCTTCTCCATCCTCATTTTACTGCACCACCCTTCCCCTTCTCCAACCCTGTTTTACTGCTCCACCCTTCCCCTTCTCTAACCTCCTTTTACTTCTCCACCCTTCCCTTTCTCCATCCTTCTTTTACTGTTCCGCCCTTCCCCTTCTCCAACCGCCTTTTACTGCTCCACCCTTCCCCTTCTCCATTCTCATCCTTTACTGCACCACCCTTCCCCTTCTCCAACCTCCTTTTACTGCTCCACCCTTCCCCTTCTCCATCCTCCTTTTACTGCTCCACCCTTCCCCTTCTCCATCCTCCTTTTACTGCACCATCCTTCCCCTTCTCCATCCTCCTTTTAATGCTCCACCCTTCCCCTTCTCCATTCTCATTTTACTGCTCCACCCTTCCCCTTCTCCAACCTCCTTTTAACTGCTCCACCCTTCCCCTTCTCCATTCTCATTTTACTGCACCACCCTTCCCCTTCTCCAACCTCCTTTTACTGCTCCACCCTTCCCCTTCTCCAACCTCCTTTTAGCTCCACCCTTCCCCTTCTCCAACCTAACCTCCTTTTACTGCTCCACCCTTCCCCTTCTCCATCCTCATTTTACCACCACCCTTTAACCCCTTTCCAACCTCCTTTAACTGCTCCACCCTTCCCCTTCTCCATTTCCTCATTTTACTGCTCCACCCTTCCCCTTCTCTAACCTCCTTTTACTGCTCCACCCTTCCCCTTCTCCATCCTCCTTTTACTGCTCCACCCTTCCCCTTCTCCAACCTCCTTTAACTGCTCCACCCTTCCCCTTCTCCATCCTCCTTTTACTGCTTCCACCCTTCCCCTTCTCCAACCTCCTTTTAACTGCTCCCCTTCTCCACCCTTCCCCTTCCCCTCCATTCTCATTTTACTGCACCACCCTTTCCCTTCTCCATTCTCATTTTACTGCTCCACCCTTCCCCTTCTCCAACAGCCTTTAACTGTTCCACCCTTCCCCTTCTCCAACATCCTCCTTTAACTGCTCCACCCTTCCCCTTCTCCATCCTCATTTTACTGCTCCACCCTTCCCCTTCTCCATCTCCTCTGCTTCCACCCTTCCCCTCTCCATTCTCATTTTTTACTGCTCCACCCTTCCCCTTCTCCATCCTCCTTTAACTGCTCCACCCTTCCCCTTCTCCATTCTCATTTTACTGCTCCACCCTTCCCCTTCTCCATCCTCCTTTTACTGCTCCACCCTTCCCCTTCTCCATTCTCATTTTACTGCACCACCCTTCCCCTTCTCTAACCTCCTTTTACTGCTCCACCCTTCCCCTTCTCCAACCTCCTTTAACTGCTCCACCCTTCCCCTTCTCCATTCTCATTTTACTGCACCACCATTCCCCTTCTCCATCCTCCTTTTAGCTCCGCCCTTCCCCTTCTCTAACCCCCTTTTCCTGCTCCACCCTTCTTCCTCTTCTCCACCCTCCATCCCTGCTTTCTTTACATGATGGAGACATTACCCACACTTTGTTTTTCCTTGACAGAATTTAGGTTCCTATTAAATGTGCCACTGAATCAACATTCGCTTCAAAACACACACACACACACACACACACACACACACACACACACACACACACACACACACACACATATATATATAATTTCTATAAATATTTATAACCTTTTTTTTTCACTCTTTATTACAACATCCACCTGTTTTCCTTTTACCCCAATTTATTTTGGACTTTCCATAGTCTTGTTATTGCTGAAAGACACACACACACACACACACACACACACACACACACACACACACACACACACACACACACACACACACACACACACACACACACACACACACACACACGCGCACACACACACACACACAGTGTAATTAAAGGTAGAACACCCCCCCACTGTAACCGCAGACCCTGGACATGAAACGTGGGGAAATTGGAGGCTTGTCGTCCTGCAGATGGAGTTAGTCAGAGGTGTAATTGCTTTCCCGAGAGGTGATGAATAATTCCTGACGGACGGAGCGTTTATGTGCGGATTCGGGAATATCGGGAACGCCGTGTGCTGCTTTGTGTCATAATATTTGCTCCTGATGTAGTTTCCTTCCCTGCTGATGTGCTACATGCTAATTAGCATTAAAACAAATCATGCTGCTCCGCCCTTCCCCTTCTCCATCCTCCATTTACTGCTCCACCCTTCCCCTTCTCCACCCCTTTAACCCACCCTTCCCCTTCTCCATCCTCCTTTTACTGCTCCGCCCTTCCCCTTCTCCATCCTCCTTTTCCTGCTCCGCCCTTCCCCTTCTCCACCCTTCCCCTTCTCCATCCTCCTTTTACTGCTCCGCCCTTCCCCTTCTCCATCCTCCTTTTACTGTTCCACCCTTCCCCTTCTCCATCCTCCTTTTACTGCTCCTTCCCCTTCTCCACTCACGCTTCCACTTCTCCAAACTTCCCATCCCATCCATTTACTGCTCCGCCCAACTTCCTTTTACTGCTCCACCCTTCCCCTTCTCCATCCTCCTTTTACTGTTCCACCCTTCCCCTTCTCCAACCTCCTTTTCCTGCTCCGCCCTTCCCCTTCTCTACCCTTCCCCTTCTCCATCCTCCTTTTACTGTTCCACCCTTCCCCTTCTCCAACCTCCTTTAACCTGCCCGCCTTCCCCTTCTCCATCCTCCTTTTACTGCCACCTTCCCCTTCTCCACCCTTCCCCTTCTCCAACCTCCTTTTCCTGCTCCGCCCTTCCCCTTCTCTACCCTTCCCCATCCTCCTTTTACTGCTCCGCCCTTCCCCTTCTCCACCTCCTTTTCCTGCTCCGCCCTTCCCCTTCTCCACCCTTCCCCCTCTCCATCCTCCATTTACTGCTCCGCCCTTCCCTTTCTCCATCCTCCATTTACTGCTCCGCCCTTCCCCTTCTCCATCCTCCATTTACTGCACCCCCCTTCCCCTTCTCCATCCTCCTTTTACTGCTCCACCCTTCCCCTTCTCCAACCTCCTTTTCTGCTCCGCCCTTCCCTTCTCACTCCATTTACCCCGCCCTTCCCCTTCTCCATCCTCCTTTTACTGCCCTCCCTCCCCTTCTCCATCCTCCTTTTACTGCTCCGCCCTCCTTTCCCCTTCTCCATCCTCCTTTTACTGCTCCACCATCCTTCCCCTTCCCCTCCATCCTCCTTTTACTGCTCCGCCCTTCCCTTTCTCCATCCTCTTTTATTGCTCCACCCTTCCCCTTCTCCAACCTCCTTTTACTGCTCCACCATCCCCTTCCCCTTCCCCTCTCCATCCTCCTTTTACTGCTCCACTCTTTTCCTTCTCCTCTCCTTTTACTGCCCCCCTTCCCCTTCTCCATCCTCCTTTTACTGCTCTGCCCTTCCCTTTCTCCATCCTTCTTTTACTGCTCTGCCCTTCCCCTTCTCCCACCTCCTTTAAGTGCTCCGCCCTACCCCTTCTCCATCCTCAATTTACTGCTCCACCCTTCCCCTTCTCCATCCTCCTTTTACTGCTCTGCCCTTCCCTTTCTCCAGTCTCCTTTTACTGCTTCCCCTTCTAAATCCTCCATTTACTTCTCCAACCACCTTTTACTGCTACGCCCTTCCCCTGCTTCCACCTACATTTACTGCTCCAACCGTCCCCTTCTCCATCCTCCTATTACTGCACCCTCCATTTTCTTTTTCTCTTTATGCTCCGCCCTACCCAACTTCATCCTTTTTCATACTCCACCTTTACCCTGCTTCATCATATTCACGCTTCACATTTACCCTGCTTTATCTCTTTTCTTGCTCGGCCTTTAACCACTTCATCTTTATCCTTGCTACACCCCTTTTCTGCTTCAGCTCTTTTTCTTGCACCACCCATGCTGTCCTCTCTCTGTGCATGATCCAGACCTTGCTGATTTCTTCATTTGAAGAAGTCGATAATTTATGGCCGGCCAGGTTTCTCCCCTGTGTAATGAAAGAGCTTGCGTGATGACGCTACTTAAGATTAGGAGTGAAGAAGTGGTGGATTTGCAGACGTGCACATAATGAGGGTGGTGCAGTGGAGCGTCTGCAGGTGTGGAGGCACATCAGTGTGAAGACGTCTGTCAGCAGGAACTATTTATATTTCCTTAGTGTCAAGAGATCATTTTTTCCATATGCACACATACATTGTACATACCATATTTATATATAAATACAGACCGTATTTGCATCTACACATACCGTATTTGTTCATGAATACCATACATACCATATTTGTGTACTGATACCGTACACACCATATATGTGCCTGTACATACCGTATTTGTTTATGAATACCGTACAGACCGTATTTGCGTTTACACATACCGTATTTGTTTATGAATATTGTACATACCGTATTTGTGTATGGACACTGTACATGCCATATTTGCATCTACACATACCGTATTTGTTTATGAATATTGTACATACCGTATTTGTTTATGAATACTGTATAGACCATATTTGCGTCTACACATACCGTATTTGTTTATGAATATTATACATGCTGTATTTGTGTATGGACACCGTACAGACCATATTTGTGTCTGCACATACCGTATTTGTGTATGAAACTTATACATACCGTATTTGTGTATGGACACTGTCCATACCATATTTGCGTCTACACATACCGTATTTGTTTATGAATATTGTACATACCGTATTTGTTTATGAATATTGTCCATACCATATTTGAGTTTACACATACCGTATTTGTATATGAATATTATACATACTGCATTTGTGTATGGACACCGTACAGACCATATTTGCGTCTGCACATACCGTATTTGTTTATGAATATTGTACACACCATATTTGTGTATCGACACTGTACATACCATATTTGCATCTACACATACCGTATTTGTGTATGGACACCGTACATACCCTATTTGCGTCTACACATACCGTATTTGTGTATGGACACTGTCCATACCATATTTGCGTTTACACATACCGCATTTGTTTACGAATATTGTCCATACCGTATTTGTGTATGGACACTGTCCATACCATATTTGCGTCTGCACATACCGTATTTGTATATGAATATTATACATACTGCATTTGTGTATGGACACTGTACAGACCATATTTGTGTCTACACATACCGTATTTGTGTATGAATATTGTACACACCGTATTTGTGTATGGACACAGTGCATACCCTATTTGCATCTATTTACCGTCTGTACAAAAAAAGCTACCTGTGTGACTCTTCTGTCGGCTGTTCATCTGGTTTCTCTTTGTGTTCTAGTGTATTTATGTGAGGTATTTATTTATAGGGCTTCACAGTCATGATTCTGATCACTGTACATACCATATTTGCACCTATACATACCATATTTGCTAATGAATACTGTACATACCATATTTGCACCTGCACATACCATACTTGCTCATGAATACTGTGCATACCATATTTGCATCTGTACCATATTTATTTATGAATACTATACCTACCAGATTTGTGTATGGATACCGTACACACCATATATGTGCCTGTACATACCGTATTTGTTTATGAATACCGTACATGACCATATTTGCGTTTGTACATACTGTACTTGTTTACAAATACTCTTCATACTGTATTTGTTTATGAATACCGTATATAAAAAGTTTTTGTCTGTACATACCGTATTTGTGTATGGATACTGTACAGACCATATTTGTGTCTGTACATACTGTATTTGCTTATGAATACTCTACATACCCTATTGGTTTATGAATACTGTACATGACCATATTTGCGTTTGTACATACTGTATTTGTTTACAAATACACTTCATACCGTATTTGTTTATGAATACCGTACATACCAAATTTTTGTCTGTACATACCGTATTTTGTATGGACACTGTACATACCATATTTGCGTCTGTACATAGCATATTTGTTTATGAATACCGTGCATACCATATTTGCGTCTGTACATATACCATATTTATTTATGAATGTTAAACCTACCATATTTGTTTATGAATACCATGCATACCATATTTGTATTTGGACACCATACACATGCCTGTGCATACTGTATTTGTTTGTGAATACTGTACAGACCACATTTGTGTCTGTACATACCGTATTTGTGTAAGGACGCTGTACACACCATACATGTGCCTGTACATACCGTATTTGCTTATGAATACTCTACATTCCCTATTTGTTTGTGAATACTGTACATACCAAATTTGTGTCTGTACTTACCGTATTTGTGTATGGACACTGTACATACCATATTTGCATCTGTACATAGCATATTTGTTTATGAATACCGTGCATACCATATTTGCATTTGCACATACCGTATTTGTTTATGAATACTGTACATCCCATATTTGTGTCGGTGCATACCGTAATCTGTGTATATGCCATATTTGCATCTATAGGTAGCATAGCATTTTATTAATTAGAATGAAGCTGCATTCACTACTTTTGTAGCGTAGTAATTGTGCAAAGAGGTTTCATGACACTTTAAATACTTAACATCTAGCCAATGACAGTAAATTATTCATAATCACAAGACACATGTCCTGTAACATCATTATTATTATTATTATTATTATTAGTATTAGTATTAGTATTAAATTATTAGTATAATTAAATTATTATTAAAATAATTAGAATTATTATTATCACCATCATCATCATCATCATCATCATCATCATCATTATTATTATTATTAAATTATTATTAATTATTTATTATTATAATCATTTTGCAATTAAAGTATACATCAGTGTCTTTTTACACACCGGATGGTGAATATGAGAACAAATGTTTCACTGAATAATCAGAAATGTGTATAATAGTAATAATAACAATAATAATAATAATAATAATAATAATAATAATAATGAAGATGATGGTGATCATGACGATAATGGTAATTATATATAATAATAATAATAATAATAATAATAATATTAATTATTATTATTATTATATATTAGTGGGGCACGGGGTGGCGTAGTGGTTTAGCACGGTTCGCCTCACACCGCCAGGGTCCGGGTTCGATTCCCGTCTCGGCCATGTGTGTGTGTGGAGTTTGCTGCATGTTCTCCCCGTGTCTCAGGGGGTTTTTTCTCCGGGTTCTCCGGTTTCCTCCCCCGGTCCAAAAACATGCACGGTTTGTCACGGCGCTCTCTCTCTCTCTCTCTCCTCCCTCTCCTCGCTCTTCCTTGCTCTTTACACACACACACACACACAAACACACACACACACACACACACACACATCTCAATCACACTACTCAGGTGTTCCTAATCCTAGCTCCCTCTCCATCTCCCCTTTAAATAGCCCGGCTCTCCCTTCATTCCCGGTCCGGGCTCGTGACTCTTGGGTAGTGGGTCGCGGACCCGTTCTATACGTATATATATATATGCTTAACCTGTTGTTCTGTTCCAGTTCCCGTCTCCTGTGTTTTCCAGATTCCGGACTTTCAAGTCCGCTCCTGCTCACGATTCCCCGGACTTCCAAGTCCGTTCCAGAACTCCGGTCCTCCTGCGACCACGACGCGCAGCGCGCAAGGCTCCCAAGCCTATCTGGCCGCTCCTTTTGGGCGGCGTCTCTTTTGTTGTTTTGCTTTTGGACTATTTCAATAAATCCTTTGTTTTTGAATTCCCGATTCCCCGTGTGTCTGTGCAGCGCGATCCGTTACAGAACCCACCAAAAACAGTCGCACGGAAGGTCGCGTTTCCGCCGCGGCTCGGAAGCCGCGGCCGGAATGCCGAACCGGAAGTCGCGGCTCCGCGATAGCAAGCCGGAAAATAGCTGCTCCGTCGCGACCCAGGTTTTTTTCCATTTTTTTTTCCTTTTTTCTTTTTTGATCACAGACACACGGACTCCATGTTCCTGCACCCCGTGATTCGGGACACGCCCCCTCGAAACCCGCGAGTGCCGCCGTCGCCCTCCCTCGCGCTACGCCGGCTCGGAGGAAGACTGCCACGCCTTCCTGGTTCGATTGTCTGATTTCCAACTGGAGTCAGCCAGTATCCCAGTTTACACGAACCTTGCCGCCTCTAAGTCGCAAGAGTGCACGGCTGTTCATGGAACTGCGGGGGAACCAAGAATGAAAGATGGCCGCCGAACCTGAACCAAAGATGGCCGCTGAACCCGGCCCAGCCCAAGATGGCCGAACCGAAAGTTGCCATGCCCCGAGGGGCCTCCGACCGGGTGCACCCGAGGGCCTCCGAGCCCGAGGAGGATGCCGTGGTTAGGGCCTCCGAGCCCGAGGACATGCCCCGTAGGGCCTCCGAGCCTGAGGAGGATGTGTGGGGGCCTCCGAGCCCGAGGACACGCCCCGTAGGGCCTCCGAGCCCGAGGACCCCCCCCGTAGGGCCTCCGAGCCCGAGGAAACGCCCCGTAGGGCCTCCTCCGAGCCCGAGGACACGCCCCGTAGGGCCTCCGAGCCCGAGGACACGCCCGTAGGGCCTCCGAGCCCGAGGACACTCCTGTTCAGCCTGTTCCGCCCAGGCCCCCTGTTCAGCCTGTTCCGCCCAGGTCCCCTGTAGCCTGTTCCGCCAGGTCCACCGTCCCCAACGTCGTCAAGCAAACCAACCCAGCCGCCGCCAATAAACAGGCCCACTCCCCGTCCATAGTCCCCGGCTCCGCCCCGCCGGCCCCCCATGTCCCTCCCGGCTCCGCCCTGGCCCACCCTGAGTCCCGGAGCCGACCCGTCCATCCGCCCTTGCCCACTGTCCGTCCCGCTCCTTTGCCCACTCTCCCCCTGTTCCCGCGGGAAGCCGGAACCTCCTGGCCCCCCTGACCCGGCGACTTCCCTGGCCCGCCCTCCCTCCCTTATTTAGTTGCGGAGCGTCCGGCATCCGCTCCTGGGAGGGTGGGGTAATGTCACAGCGCTTCTCTCTCTCTCTGCTCTCCTCGCTCTGACTTCTCTTTACACACACACACACCCAACACACACACACACACTTCAATCAATCACTCAGGTGTTCCTGATCCTAGCCCTCTCCATCTACCCTTTAAATAGCCCGGCTCTCCCTTCATTCCCCGTTCGTGACTCTTGGGTAGTGTCGCGGACCCGTTCTATACGTATATATATATGCTTAACCTGTTGTTCTGTTCCAGTTCCCGTCTCCTGTGTTTCCAGATTCCGGACTTTCAAGTCCGCTCCTGCTCACGATTCCCCGGACTTCCAAGCCCGCTCCAGCTCTCCGGTCCTCCGTGACCACGGCGCACGGCGCGCAAGGCTCCCAAGCCTATCTGGCCGCTCCTTTTGAGCGGCGTCTCTTTGGTTGTTTTGTTCGTTGGACTATTTCAATAAATCCTTTGTGTTTTGGAATTCCCGATTCCCCGTGTGTCTGTGCAGCGCGACCTCCACCGTTACCACACGGTAGGTTGATTGGCACCTTGGAAAATTGTCCCTAGTGTATGAATGTGTGTGTGTGTGTGTGTGTGTCCCTGCGATGGGTTGGCATTCCATCCAGGGTGTATCCTGCCTTAATACCCATAGACGCCTGAGATAGGCACAGACTCCCCGTGACCCGAGGGAAGATCGGATTTATAAAGCGCTAGAAGATGAATTAATTATTATTATTATTATTATTACTATTATATAATAAGATAATATAAGTACTAATAATTATTAATATTATTACTATTCTCATATTTTAATATTATTTAATAAATAAATAAATAAATTAAATTATTATTATTATATTAACCTGTATGATCCGCTGATGCTCCGGTGCAGAAAAATACCCAAACTGATCCCAAAACAAGTGTGATATTAAAGACGCACAAGAGCTGCTCAATAAATCCCATCGAAGCACACATGAGACGTAACGAGGACACTTGGATACGCGGCGGATAATCAGGTGACGTAAACGCCGATAAAGCAGTAAAAATACGGCAGTGAAGTGAGAGAAGGATAGTAACGGCTGGAATAAAGCGGTTTGGAATGAAAGCGTTTCCTGTAAGGTGTAAATGAAACGAGACGGCGCGAGCAATAAAACTGCCACTGACGCTTATAACACTCATAACACTCATAACACTCATAACACTCATAACACTCATAACACTCATAACATGAAGGGAGAATATATAGGAGGTGCTTTTAGAGACGGATGTGGATGGAGATGAGGACATCATGATGGGGAGGAAGAGGAGGAGGTGGAGGAGGAAGAGGAAGAAGAGATGGAAGGGAGGTGTAGGAGGAGGTAGGAGGGGGAGGGAGGCAGGGTGGCAGGAGGAGGGGGGAGGAGAGGGGAGGGGAGGAGGAGGGGAGGAGGGGCTGAGGAGGGGCGGGAGGGGGGAGGAGGGCAGGGGAGGGAGGAGGTGCTGGGAGGAGGAGGAGGGAGGTGTTGGGGGGGGGTGTTGGGGGAGGAGGTGGGAGGAGGAGGAGGAGGAGGAAGGAGGAGGAGGAGGTGGGGGAGGGAGGTTGGAGGTGGGGAGGAGGAGGAAGCGGAGGAGGAGGGGTGGAGGGGAGAGGCGTAGGTGGGGAGGGAGGAGGTGGAGGAAAGGTTTAGGAGGGTGGAGAGTAGGAGAGGAAGGGAGGAGTGGAGGAAGTTAGGAGGTTGGAAGCGTGGAGCGTGGGGAGGAGGTGGGGAGGGAGAGGAGGATGGGGGAAGTGGAGGGGGAGAGACGGGTGGGGGTGGAGGGGGGGGGTGGGGGGTGGGGTGGGGTGGAGGTGGGGGGTGGTGGGGGGTGGGGTGGAGGGTAGGAGGAGGAGGTGTGGCGGGGGGGGAGGGGTGGAGGAGGAGGTGGGGGGGAGGAGGTGGGAGGAGGAGGTGGAGGAGGTGGGTGGAAGCGGTAGGAGGAGGAGGACTGGGGGTGGGGGGTTGGAGGGGGGAGGATTGGTGTGGGGGGATGAGTAGGATTGGGGGTGGGGGGAGCGGGAGTGGGGATGGGGCCAGTTAGGGGGGGGTGGTGGTGGGGGAGGGGAGGTGGGAGGAGGGAGGAGGTGGAGGGGAGGTGTAGAGGAGGGAGGAGGTTGGGGGGGGAGGAGGTGGGGGGAGGAGGTTGGTGGAGGAGGTGGTTGGAGGTGGGAGGAGGTGTTGGTGGAGGAGGTGTTGGGGGAGGAGGTGTTGGTGGAGGAGGAGGTGTTGGTGGAGGAGGTGTTGGTGGAGGAGGTGTTGGGGAGAGGTGTTGGTGGAGGAGGTGTTGGTGGAGGAGGTGTTGGTGGAGGAGGGAGGGTGGAGGCGGTTTGGGAGGAGGTGGAGGAGGAGTGTTGGGGGAGGAGGTGGAGGAGGTTTGGTGGAGGAGTGTGAGGGGGAGTGGGGACGGGGTGTTGGGGAGATGTGTGGTGGAGGACGGTGTTGGGGGAGGAGGTGTTGGGGGAGGAGGTGTTGGGGGAGGAGGTGGAGGAGTTTTGGGGGGGGGGGGGTTGTTGCGTGTTGTGTTGGGGGCGCCGGGCGTGGCTAGGGGGAGGGGCCGTGTTGGGGGCAGGAGGTGTGTGGGGAGGAGGAGTTGGAGGCAGGTGTGTTGGTTTATTTATTTAGGTGGGGAGGTGGAGGAGGGATGGAGGAGGTGTTGAGGGGGAGGAGGTGGAGGTGGGG
Organism: Kryptopterus vitreolus; assembly: GCA_030449085.1. Lineage (NCBI taxonomy): Eukaryota > Metazoa > Chordata > Actinopteri > Siluriformes > Siluridae > Kryptopterus > Kryptopterus vitreolus. Next base: position 942,279 of record JACRUU010000012.1, read on the forward strand.
AGGTGTTGTGGGCAGGAGGAGGTGGGGAGGAGGAGAGGAGGGGAGGAGGGGGAGCTGTTGGGGGGAGGGAGCGGAGGAGCGGAGGAGGAGGTGGGGACGGGGAGGAGGGGAGGAGGGGCGGAAGGGGACGACAGGATATAAGAGAGTTTATACAGGAGGTGTGGGCGAGGAGTGAGTAAAAAGGGAAAAGAAAAAAAATAGGAAGGATAGGAGTGGGATTGTCGTTTATTACAATTTATTTATAATACAGAGGAAAATCATTATATACTTGAGGATATTATTTATTATTATTCGAATTATTAGATTTTATTAGGTTATCATTATTATTATTATTATTATTATTATTATTATTATCATTATTCTTATTCTTATCATTATTATTATTAATTTTTTCCTTATTATTATTCTGGATTATTATTATTATTATTATTATTATTATTATTATTATTATTAATCAATTATTATTAAAATAATTAATTAATAATAATATTATTAATAATAATAATAATAATAATAATAAATAATAATAATAATAATAATAATAATAATAATAATAATAATAATAATAATAACCAAATTTCCCTCAATCCCTCCATCATTTACCACTTCACTACTCATCCCTCCATCATTTACTACTGCACCACTCATCCCTCCATCATCTACTACTCCACTCACCCCGCACATTTACACTCATCCCTCCCTCATCTACTGCACCACTCATCCCTCCCTCATCTACTACTCCATCCCTCATCCCTCATCCCTCCATCACTACTCATCACCCTACTACTGCACCACTCATCCCTCCACTCACTACTCCACTCATCCCTCCATCCTACTCATCCCTCCATCATCCCTTACTACTCCACTCATCCCTCCATCATGTACTATCCCTCCATCTCTATTGCACTCATCCCTCCATATCATTTACTACTCCTCTCATCCCTCCATCATCTACTACTGCTCCCTCCATCATGTCCCACGTTACCACTCATCCCTCCATCCTCACACTCACACACACACACACACACACACACACACACACACACACACACCACACACACACACACACACACACACACAGAGTACCTCCTCTAGATCGTATCCACACTCCTCTTTTCCTCTTTTCTCCTTTGGTCTGATATCATGTTGTTGTTTTTGAGTGTTTACTTGTTTGTGAGAATAAAGAGGACGAGTATCAGTGTTGTCTGTTTACATTACAGAACAGATCCCTCAATAAAGTAAACGTGTCTCAGTCGCTCCGCCGCCGCGCCGCCGCCAAATTAAAGCTCTCGTCCTTCCTAATGACTCTCACTTACAGAGTGCTCGGAGTCATCACCAACTTCCTCTCGTTTACTGCGTTCACCACAAACTTTTCTCCTCTTTTTTTACTCCTGGAGAACCTGCTTTGCATTCTGGGAAGCAGATTCGTATCGATTTATTTGGAGGCTCTCAAATGGATTTTGTACTCTCTCTCTCTCTCTCTCTCTCTCTCTCTCTCATCCATCTCTCTATCCTCCCTCCATCCATCTCTTCCTCTCTCTCAGACTATCTCCTACTACACGTCTCTTAACAGCTTTATACTCTTTTTCTACTAGTCGTTTATTAATAAATAAAGATGGAGAGAGAAAACAGGAGTTGATGAAAAATACGATTTGTCTACGATTAAACAATTAATAAAGAGTGTACTAATCGAGTAAACAATTAATAAAGAGTGTACACATAAATATCCAAAGGTGATTCCATGTCAAGGTGATGTATACAATTAACATCAAACAATCAATTAACATCAAACAATCAATTAACATCAAACAAGAAATTAACACAAAACAATCAATTAACATCAAACAATCAATTAACATCAAACAATCAATTAACATCAAACAAGAAATTAACACAAAACAATCAATTAACAAAACAATCAATTAACAAAACAACCAATCAAAACAATTAACATCAAAACAATCAATTAACATCAAACAATCAATTAACATCAAACAATCAATTAACATCAAACAATCAATTAACATCAAACAACCAATTAACACCAAGCAACCAATTAACACAAATCAATCAATCAATTAACAAACAATCAATTAACAAATCATTAACACAAATCAATCAACAATCAATTAACATCAAACAATCAATTAACATCAAACAACCAATTAACACCAAACAATCAATTAACATCAAACAATCAATTAACATCAAACAACCAATTAACATAAATCAGCCAATTAACACAAACAATCAATCAATTAACATCAAACAATCAATTAACATCAAACAATCAATTAACATCAAACAAAACAACCAATTAACATCAAACAATCAAACATCAAATTAACATCAAACAACCAATTAACACAAATCAACCAATTAACACAAATCAACCAATTAACACAAATCAACCAAACAATTAACATCAAACAATCAACCAATTAACACAAATCAACCAATTAACACAAATCAACCAATTAACACAAATCAACCAATTAACACAAATCAATCATCAAACAATCAATAACATCAAACAATCAATTAACAATCAAAACAATCAATTAACACAAATCAACCAACTAACATAAATGCAATTAACACCACACACTCAAAACAATCAATTAACATCAAACAATTAACATCAAACAATCAATAACATCAAACAACCAATTAACATAAATCAGCCAATTAACAGGAAACCAATTAACAAAACAAGAACATCAAACAATCAAGTTAACATCAAACAATCAATTAACATCAAACAATCAATTAACACAAATCAAACAATCAATTAACATCAATTACAAAACAATCAATTAACATCAAACAATCAATCAATTCACATCAAACAATCAATTAACACAAATCAACCAACTAACATCAAACAATCAATTAACATCAAACAATCAATTAACATCAAACAATCAATTAACACAAATCAACCAACTAACATCAAACAATCAAGTAACATCAAACAATCAATTCACATCAAACAATCAAACAACATCAAAACAATCAATTAACATCAAACAATCAATTAACCAATCAATTAACACAAACAATCAATTAACACAAATCAATCAACATCAAACAATCAATTAACATCAAACAATCAATTAACATCAAACAATCAAGTAACATCAAACAACCAATTAAATTAACACAAATCAAAATTAACATCAAACAATCAATTAACAACATCAAACAATCAATTAACATCAAACAATCAAGTAACATCAAACAATCAATTAACATCAAACAATCAAGTAACATCAAACAATCAATTAACATCAAACAATCAATTAACATCAAACAATCAAACAATCAATTCACATCAAACAATCAATTAACACAAATCAATCAACTAACATCAAACAATCAAGTAACATCAAACAATCAAGTAACATCAAACAATCAAAACAATCAAGTAACATCAAACAATCAATTAACATCAAACAATCAATAACATCAAACAATCAAGTAACATCAAACAATCAATTAACATCAAACTATCAATTAACACAAATCAACCAATTAACATCAATTACTCAAACAATCAAGCTCCACTCATCAAACAATAAATTAACATCAAACTATCAATTAACACAAATCAACCAATTAACATCAATTACTGTCCCTCCATCAATGTGAGATGGACAAATGAGGTGGAACTGGGAAAGTCGGGAACTGGAAAGTTGGAAGATGATGTCAGAGTGCAGGGTCATCCATGATACGGCGCCCCCTGGAGCACAGAGGGTTAAGGGCCTTGCTCAAGGACCCAGGAGTTGCAGCCGAGTGATATTGCTATGTTTATGTGATATCTCCCATAATTCCATAATACACTTTGGAATGTGGATTTTCCCACACTGGGAATATTTTCCCTCATGTTTTTGTGATTTATTTTCAAAGCACTTACAGGTTACTTTAAGGCTTTTCTTGGACGTGTGTGGGCAGCTTTATTTTTCCCCTGATTATTTCTCACACGCACACACACACACACACACACACAACACACACACACACACACACACACATGGAGGGATGAAAGCACACACAGATGCGAAGGGGGCGGGGTATTACTTGTTTTGGGAAGAGCTCTGTCTCTGCTTTGAGGAAGTGTAGGTGTGTGGTGTGTTTTGTGTGGTGTGTGTGTGTGTGTGTGGAGAACGTGGGCGTGTGGCGGTGAAAGGTGTCGAGCAGCGTAATGGCTACAGTCTCTGCTTTGAAGAAGTGAATGGGCGTACGGAGGAATGGCGGTGATGATAGACGCATCGAGCAGCGTTCGGGTCGGGAAGCTCGATATTCCGTGAATTACGGAGGAATTAAAAAAATGTCCGGCTTTTAATTTTGTTTCTTTTTGCATCGTTTCGGGAAGCTTTTCCGGCGAAAAAAAATGTGTTTTAATTTTGTTTCTTTTTGCGGGGTTTAAAATGTGTCCGGACCTGACGCGGGGGTTTGTGTAGAACTTTCACCTCTCCGAGAGAGTGAGCCGTCTCAATACAGCTGACCGAGAATGAGAAAGAGGGGGGGGGGAAGAGAGAGAGAGAGAGGGGGGGAGAGGCGGGCGGGGGGAGAGGTGGGGAGGGAGAGAGGGGGGAGGGAGGGGGAGGGAGAGAGAGAAAGAGAGGGGGAGAGAGAAAGGGGGGGGAGATAGAGTAGGGGGAGGAAGAGAGAGGGGGGGAGGAGGGAGGGAGAGGGAGAGAGAGAGAGAGTAGGAGGGAGGGAGAGAGATAGAGAGGGGGGGAGAGAGAGAAAGAGGGAGGGGAGGGGGGGAGAGAGAGAGGGAGGGAGGAGGGAGGGAGAAGAGAGAAAGAGAGAGAGAAAAGGAGGGAGGGAGAGAGAGGGGGGGAGATGGGAGAGAGAGGAGGAGGTGGGGGAGCAGGAGGGGGGAGGGAGATAGAGTAGGAGGGAGAGAGATAGAGAGGGGGGGAGAAGAGGGAGGGGGAGAGAGAGAGAGGAGAGAGAGAGAGAGTGAGGAGTGAGGAGGGTGGGGGAGAGTGGGAGAGGAGAGAGAGGAGGAGGGATGGAGGGAGGGAGAGAGAAAGAGAGGGAGGAGGGAGAGAGAGGGGAGGGAGAGAGAGAGTAGGAGGGAGGGAGAGATTTAGAGAGGGGGGAGAAAGAGGGAGAGGGAGAGAGAGAGGAGAGAGAGAAGGAGAGAGGAGGGAGAGAGAAAGAGGAGAGAGGAGAGAGAGAGAGAGAAGAGAGGAGGGAGGGAGAGAGAGAGGGGGAGCGGAGGAGAGATGGATGGGGGAGGAGGGAGGGACGAGAGAGGAAAGGGAGAGAGGGGAGGGGAGGAGAGGAGGGAGGTGGAGGGGGAGAGAGGGAGGGGAGAGGGAGAGAGAGAGAGAGAGAAATAGAGGAGGAGAGAGAGAGGGAGAGAGAAATGGGAGAGGAGAGAGAGAGAGAGAGAGAGGGGGGGGAGGGAGGGGGGGGGGGGAGGGGGAGAGAGAGAGAGAGAGAGACAAAGGGAGGGAGGGAGAGAGAAAGAGAGGGGTGAGAGAAAGGGGGAGGGAGAGAGAGAGAGACAAAGGGAGGGAGGGAGAGAGATTGAGAGGGGGGGGAGAAAGAGATAAGAAAGAATGGGGGGGAGAGAGAAAGAGAAAGAGAGAGAAGGAGGGCGAGAGAGAGAGAGAGAATTAAGAATAAAGGAATACGGTGGTTTAGTGTTTATCACATTCGCCTCACACCGCCAGGATCCGGGTTCGATTCCCGTCTCGGCCATGTGTGTGTGGAGTTTGTGCATGTTCTCCCCGTGCCTCAGGGGGTTTTTCTCCGGGTTCTCCGGTTTCCTCCCCCGGTCCAAAAACATGCACGGTAGGTTGATTGGCACCTTGGAAAATTGTCCCTAGTGTATGAAAGTGTGTGTGTGTGTGTGTGTGTGGTGTGGTGTGGCATTCCATACAGGGTGTATCCTGCCTGATTCCCGAACATGATTCCCAGGTTTCCCTGATCAAAGAAGTGGGATAAAGGGGTAGAGGGAAGGAAGCGATATACAGGAAAGATGGATCAAAAGTATCGATGGGAATATCGGATCATTTTAGCGACTCGGTTCTTTGAATCATCAGTATAAACGAATCTTTTAGCTAGAAATGGTCAATAAACAGTTCCTCCATCAGCGATCCACCAACTTTAACTGTATTTCCACACAAGGGGGACAAATGATGATGGACAGAATATGTATCTTCACCTCTCATATCTTCTACTCCATATCTTTACTTCTTTTTATTTTCATGTGACTCCCATAAACAATAATATTAATGATTCTGACCAAATAAAAAACCCTCACATTGGGTAGCGTCTATGGAAGGCCATAGACAAGTCCGGATCATCAGGTCCGAATCATCAGGTCTGAATCTTTAGGTCTGAATCATCAGGACTTAATAATCAGGACCGAATCATTAGGTCAGAATCATCAGGACTGAATGATCGGGACCTAATTATCAGGTCCGAATCATTGGGTCTGAATCATCAGGTCCAAATCATCAGGTCTGAATCATCAGGTCCGAATCATCAGGACCAAATCATCAGGTCAGAATCATCAGGACTGAATAATCAGGACCGAATCATTAGGCCGAATCATCAGGACTGAATAATTGGGACCGAATTATCAGGACCGAATCATCAGGTCCAAATCATCAGGTCCGAATCATCAGGACTGAATAATCAGGAATCATCAGGACTCAGGTCTGATTAATCAATCAATCATCAGGTCCGAATCATCAGGACTGATTAATCAGGACCGAATCATCAGGTCCAAATCATCAGGTCTGAATCATCAGGTCCGAATCATCAGGACCAAATCATCAGGACTGATTAATCAGGACCGAATCATTAGGTCCGAATCATCAGGACCAAATCATCAGAATCATCAGGTCAGGACCGAATCATTAGGTCCAAATCATCAGGACTGAATAATCAGGACCGAATCATTAGATCAGAATCATCAGGACCAAATCATCAGGTCCGAATCATCAGGACCGAATCATCAGAATAATAAGGACCGAATCATTAGGCCGAATCATTAGGCCGAATCATCAGGACTGAATAATCAGGACCGAATCATCAGGACCAAATCATCAGGACTGATTAATCAATCAGGTCCACCGGAATCATCAGGTCCGAAATCATCAGAATCATCAGAAATCATCAGGATCATCAGGACCGAATCATCAGGTCCGAATCATCAAGTCCGAATCATCAGGTCCGAATCATCAGGTCCGAATCATCAGGTCAAAATCATCAGGTCCGAATCATCCGGACCAAATCATCAGGTCCAAATCACCAGGTCCGAATCAATAGGTCCGAATCATGAGGCTCGAATCATCAGTACCGAACCTTCAGGACCGAATCATTAGGACCGAATCATTTGGCTCTTTAGTCACATGACTCCCATAGACGCTACACAACGTGATACATCCGGGGTTTTTTTATATTATTGTAACAATGTTTGAGAGTCACATGACTAAAGAGTCAAATGATTCGGACCTGAGGACCCGTCAGACACCATCCCGCTTCCTCTGCATAACCTGTAGGGATTTCGCCAACTGAATCATTCTTCGAAACGACTCTTTCATGTGATTCTTCTGAATCACATAAAAGACACATTTCAAATTGAATCCAATCAGTTGTGCAGTTTGGTTTTAGAGCAGCAGATCTTCCACACCAAGTCACATGGAGGAGATCTTCATCAAGCTCTGGGGTTTTGTATCTCCTTGTACAAGTGAAGAGACGGTTTCAGTCGAAGAACGTAAAGAAAGACGGATGGAAGTAACAAACATGGTCCATATTCATGCCAAGTTGGTAAAGTGGATGCCAAATTGAATTAATGTAAGTGTGTGTGACACACACACTGGGAGGGGGTAGCTCAGTGGGAGGGGGTAGCTCAGTGGTCTAAGGCGCTGGGCTACTATCCGATGGCCAGGTCTAGCCGCCGTCCTTGAGCCTTGAAGGAACTCATCTGTGCTCCAGGGGGCGCCGTATCATGCGCTCTGACCTCAAATACCAACATCAAGCTGGGATATGTGAAGAAAAGAATTTCACTGTGCTGTAATGTATATGGCGGGGCACGGTGGCTTAGTGGTTAGCACATACGCCTCACACCGCCAGGGTCCGGGTTCGATTCCCGTCTCGGCCATGTGTGTGTGGAGTTTGTGCATGTTCTCCCCGTGCCCGTGGCCTCAGGGGGTTTTTCTCCGGGTTTTCAATTCATTACCCCGGTCCAAAAACATGCATTACGATTGGTTGATTGTCACCTTGGAAAAATTGTCCCTAGTGTATGAATGTGTGTGTGTGTGTGTGTGTGTGTGTGTGTGCCCTGCGATGGGTTGGTATTCCATCCAGGGTGTATCCTGCATTAATACCCATAGACGCCTGAGATAGACACAGACTACCCGTGACCCGAGGGAAGATCGGATATAGCGCTAGAAGATGAATGAATGTAATGTATATGTGACCAATAAAGGATATTATTATTATTATTACACACACACACACACACACACACACACACACACACACACCACACACAGAGCCGGTGAGATGGAATAATGGCACAAAATCCACCAATCACACATGTGTATAAAAGCCATGTCATACCGTTGTCCTATGTCAAATGTCATACTGTTATTTTTAAAATATTTTAATAATTTCTAGACTCTTCATTTTGTCATTATGGAATTCTGATTGATGATTAATGAGAAAATGAATCAGTTTGAATGATTAACACTAATTGACATTCTTTAATTGTTTAATTTATTAATAAAACTGATTTTAAGAACAATGGCGGGAGTTTGGCATGAACAAGAGACTGTGCAGAAAGTGGAAGAATAGCGGCCACTAGCGGCGACAGAGGGGAACAACCTGACACATCCGATCTGCTTTACTGTCTTTTCGTTTTTACTATTTATAAAAAGAATATAAAAACCTGATCCAAGTCATTACAAATGTACGTTCTAGACTAAATATTCCCATTAATCTTAATAATGTATTTTATTATTGTTATTTAAAAAAAATAATGTTAAGAATTTCTTTTTACTGGGCAAAATAAACATTCATTCATTCATTCATCTTCTAGCGCTTTATCCGATCTTCCCTCGGGTCACGGGGAGTCTGTGTCTATCTCAGGCGTCTATGGGTATTAAGGCAGGATACACCCTGGATGGAATGCCAACCCATCACAGGGACACACACACACACACACACACACACACACACACACACACACACACATTCATACACTAGGACAATTTTCCAAGGTGCCAATCAACCTACTGTGCATGTTTTTGGACCGGGGGGAGGAAACCGGAGAACCCGGAGAAAAAACCCCTGAGGCACGGGGAGAACATGCAAACTCCACACACACATGGCCGAGACGGGAATCGAACCCAGACCCTGGAGTTGTGAGGCGTACGTGCTAACCACTAAACCACCGTGCCCCCGGCAAAATAAACATAAACAATTTAACTTTTTTCACATGCTTTTTGAACACATTTATATATATATATATATATATATATATATATATATATATATATATATATATATATATATATATATATTATATATAATACACGCAATCTGACTTTACTGCACTAATGTTATTAAGGCGTTATAACGCGGTGTGCATTACTATGTGAGTGATCTGCTCCTTCACTCTGCGTCGTGTTGTGCGAATGAAACGAAACCCGAACAATAAATAAATAAATAAACGTTCAGTGCATCCACTCACACTTCCTAAATTTCCCCCCAATGACGCCCCCTAGCTGCGCATTCACAACAGGTACGATCTCCTCACTATATTAGCGTATATTACGTATGGAACCTTACGCAAGCGCATCGCATTCCCAAATCCGTATTACTGCAATAAAGCGCATTTTTACTGAACGCAATAAAGCGCTTCCGTATAACCTAAACACCGTATCACCAGTTTATATGGAAAAAGCAACCGGAACACAATTCTTAAAGGAGCCACGTCCCATATTTTACACTTCAAACCAACACTAAATAAATAACATTGTAATTAACAAGAAATTCATATTAAAATAATCATTTACAGAGTAAAATAAATATTAAATAATCAATAATTTTATTAAAGGAAGAGATTTTGATAGAAATGTATATAATTATAACATCTGTTACAGTATTAGAAGTATTCATTTATGGTACATTGATTAATCGCAATTAAATTTTGTAATCGATATAAAACTATATATATATATATATATATATATATATATATATATATATATATATATATATATATATATATAAATAAATTAGCAGCTTGATCGACAAAAAAAAAAGTTTGTCAGTGTTTATCCGGCCGTTCCTTTCACAACAAACAATAATGAGAAGTTAGCAGAGCGAGACTAGCAGCTTGCTAACGGCCCGTTAGAAATAATACGCTACACGGATACTGATCCAGACCGTCCGTATGCTGCAGGTCATTTCGCTGTAGAGGAAACGTGGCGTTACGGTAAACTGAGCTGGGATTGGATGCTGGGATTGGACTTTGGTTACGAAGGTCTTGAGTTCAATTCCCAGCCACACCAGTTTTGGGAGCCAAAGCTGCTCAGGTGTATAAATGAGATAAAGTCGCTCTGGATAAGTCGTTCTTGGGGCGGTGGTTAAAAGATTAAACACTGGAGATTAAGGTCATGGGTTCCAATCATGCCATGCCAAGCTGCCACAAGCGGGCCCCTGGAGCAAGGCCCTTAACCCTGTATGAATAAGGAGATAAATGTAAGTCATGTATATATCTATTTTAGTGCTCTTTTACAAGTGGTACTTAATTGATTAATTGGTTAATTGCTAATAAATTGTCACATATAAATTACAGCACAGTGAAATTCTTTCTTCGCATATACCAGCTTGTTTTGGTATCTGGGGGCCAGAGCACAGGGTCAGAGCCATGATACAGCGCCCCCTGGAGCACAGAGGGTTAAGGGCCTTGCTCAAGGACCCAAGGGTTCTAGCTTGGCAATACCGTGGCTTGAACCCCCGACCTTCCGATCAGCAGCCCAGCGCCTTAAACCACTGAGCCACACCCCCTCTCTCTGGCTAAGAGGTTAATATCTGGGAAAGCTCATGAGTTCAAGTCCCATGCACACTCATTGGTTGTATTTATGATAAGTGTCTTACCTGATTGTCTTCGATACGGTATACGTGTCTGTTGTTCTCTCGAAAGCCCTGCCTGCCGAGCCACGTTCCGCCATTAGCCAAGAAGCAGCGAAAACCCATTTGGCAGAGGCTTTTAACGCCAGCTTGTTACGTCAAGTGTTCTGTACTTCCTTCCCTCCGTCTGGCCGACTTCCTGCCTCTCGTCTGTTGCGCTTGTTTGGTAACAGCTGGCTGGCGATCGCTCCTGGAACCTTGTTGGAGCTCACCGCTGGCACCTGCTTTCCTTCTTGGCGTTGATTACGTACACCGCTGAAACATGGCAACCTGTAGCTGAACCATCTGGACACGTCTCCTTCCTTAACGCCGCTCGGAAAGACGCGCTGGATCGCTGCCGCCGTCGCGTTAGCGTATTAGCCTAAAAAGTTCTCCTGGCCTCCAAACCACCTTGAAGGCATTGGCGCAGGGAGGGATTTTATTTCGGGGAGTTTGAGGTACATGTTTTGGGCTCGAGACCAAGTTATAGTTGATGGCACAAATTTCATCTTTTAACTCGCGTTATGGATGATATCGTTTGCGGTGCTTTAATAACGCCGCCGTAAAATAAGTTTATACGTTTTAACGGCGGAAATAAAACGACCCCCCGATGGTGTGCAAGACTCGCATGTAGAAAACACATATGAGACAAAATGGTATATTTCGATTTGTTCGATTTGATTATATATATATTAGCGCCACAAAAAACGTCATCTAATTTTATCCTTAATGGGTGAGACTTTAGCAACATTCGGATGTGAGGGTTTAGCATTGTAATGTGAGTGTGGAGTATTGTGGTGTAAGGGTTGAGAATTGTGATGTGAAGGTGGAGCATTGTGATATGAGGGTGGAGTATTGTTATATGAGGGTGGAGTATTGTTATGTGAGTGTGGAGTATTGTGATGTGAGTGTGGAGTATTGTTATATGAGTGTGGAGTATTGTTATATGGTGTGGAGTATTGTTATATGAGTGTGGAGTATTGTTATATGAGTGTGGAGTATTGTTATATGAGTGTGGAGTATTGTTATATGAGTGTGGAGTATTGTTATATGAGTGTGGAGTATTGTTATATGAGTGTGGAGTATTGTTATATGAGTGTGGAGTATTGTTATATGAGTGTGGAGTATTGTTATATGAGTGTGGAGTATTGTGATGTGAGGGTGGAGTATTGTGATGTGAGGGTGGAGTATTGGGGTGTGAGGGTGGAGTATTGTGGTGTGAGGGTGGAGTATTGTGGTGTGAGGGTGGAGTATTGTGAGTGTGGAGTATTGTGATGTGAGGGTGGAGTATTGTGGTGTGAGGGTGGAGTATTGTTATATGAGTGTGGAGTATTGTGATGTGAGGGTGGAGTATTGTGATATGCGAGGGTGGTGTGTGGGTGGGAGTATTGTTATATGAGTGTGGAGTATTGTTGTGATATGAGTGTGGAGTATTGTGATGTGAGGGTGTCCCGAGTATTGTGATGGATTATTGTGTGGTGGCTATTGTGGTGTGAGGGTGGAGCGTTGTGATGTGAGGGTGGAGTATTGTGATATGAGTGTGGTGTATTGTTATATGAGTGTGGAGTATTGTGATGTGAGGGTGGAGTATGGAGTTGTTATTGAGTTGAGTAGTATTGTGATGTGAGGTGGGTATATTGTATGAGGTGGGTTGGCTGTGGTGGAGTATTGTGGTGTGGAGTGTGGTGAGGGTGGAGTATTGGGGTGTGGATGTGAGGGTGGAGTATTGTGGTGCGCGGGAGTGCGTATTGTTGTGAGTGTGGAGTATTGTGATGTGAGGGTGGAGTATTGTTATGAGTGTGGAGTATTGTGATGTGAGTGTGGAGTATTGGGGTGTGAGGGTGGAGCATTGTGGTGTGAGGGTGGAGTATTGTGATATGAGTGTGGAGTATTGTGATGTGAGTGTGGAGTATTGTTATATGAGTGTGGAGTATTGTGATGTGAGGGTGGAGTATTGTTATGAGTGTGGAGTATTGTGATGTGAGTGTGGAGTATTGTTATACGAGTGTGGAGTCTTGTTGTGAGGGGCGGATTGTGACATGTGCGGGTGGAGTATTGGAGTGTGGAGTATTGTGATGTGAGTGTGGAGTAGTGATATGAGTGTGGAGTATTGTGATGTGAGGGTGGAGTATTGTTATGAGTGTGGAGTATTGTGATGTGAGGGTGGAGTATTGTGATATTAGTGTGGTGAATTGGGGTGTGAGTGTGGAGTATTGTGATGTGAGTGTGGAGTATTGTTATATGAGTGTGGAGTATTGTGATGTGAGTGTGGAGTATTGTTATATGAGTGTGGAGTATTGTGATGTGAGTGTGGAGTATTGTTATATGAGTGTGGAGTATTGTGATGTGAGTATTGTTATATGAGTGTGGGGGAGTATTGTGATGTGAGGGTGGAGTATTGTGATGTGGTGTGGGGTGTGAGTGAGTATTGTTATATGAGTGTGGAGTATTGTGATGTGAGTGTGGAGTATTGTTATATGAGTGTGGAGTATTGTGATGTGAGTGTGGAGTATTGTTATGAGTGTGGAGTGTTTGTTATTGTGTGAGTCTTGTGTGTGAGGGGGTAGTATCTTCTCTTCTCATTTCTTCTCTTCTCTTCTAGTCTTTTTTTTCCATCCCTTCTCTTCTCGTCTCTTTGCTGTCTCTCCTCTCCTCTTCTCTTCTCGTCTCTTTGCTGTCTCTCCTCTCCTCTTCTCTTCTCGTCTCTTTGCTGTCTCTCCTCTCCTCTTCTCTTCTTGTCTCTTTGCTGTCTCTCCTCTTCTCTTCTTGTCTCTTTACCATCTCTCCTTTTCTCTCCTCTTATTGTCATGAGCTTCACATCATAAAAAGATTAATAGTCACTATAATAATATACGTCATGGTACAGAGAGAGAGAAAGCGAGAGAGAAAGAA
>JACRUU010000012.1:971321-976781 GCA_030449085.1 Kryptopterus vitreolus
ATATGCTCTGTGGAGGGAAACAGTGATTATCTTTATTTCTCTCAAACGCACTTGCTGTACAAATTCTCTCACCACTTCCTCAGGAGTTCAGGAGGTGGGGCTGGGGGCGGGGCTGGGGGGCGTGGTTATGAAACTTTATGTGTTTCCTTTTCAAAAGGTGACCAACTTGACTACGCCTCCATCATTTTCAGATATAGGCCACGCCCTCTTTATCTTGATTACTGTAAAGGTCCACTCCCTCTTTGGTTACTGTTACAGAGGCCACACCCCTTTTATATTGATTACACCTATAGAGGCCACACCTTCTTTATCTTGATTAATGTTACAGAGGCCACGCCTTTTTTATATTAATTACTGATGAGACTAAGTCTTCTTTACATTGATTACTGTTATAGAAGCCACGCCTCTTACATTGATTACTGTTTAAGACACGCCTTCTTTACCTTAATTACTGTTCTAGAAGCCACACCTCTTTTACAATGATTACACTTATACAGGCCACGCCTTCTTTACCTTAAATTCTGTTATAGAGGCCACGCCTCTTTTACAATGATTACACATATACAGGCCACGCCTTCTTTACCTTAAATTCTGTTATAGAGGCCACACCTCTTTTACAGTGATTACACTTATACAGGCCACGCCTTCTTTACATTCATTGCTGTTATAGAAGCCACACCTCTTTTACAATGATTACACTTACAGGCCACGCCTTCTTTACCTTAATTACTGTTATAGAGGCCACACCTCTTTTACAATGATTACACATATACAGGCCACGCCTTCTTTACCTTAAATTCTGTTATAGAGGCCACACCTCTTTTACAATGATTACACTTACAGGCCACGCCTTCTTTACCTTAATTACTGTTCTAGAAGCCACACCTCTTTTACAATGATTACACTTATACAGGCCACGCCTTCTTTACCTTAATTACTGTTATAGAGGCCACACCTCTTTTACAATGATTACACTTATACAGGCCACGCCTTTTTTACCTTAATTACTGTTATAGAGGCCACGCCTCTTTTACAATGATTACACTTACAGGCCACGCCTTCTTTACCTTAATTACTGTTATAGAGGCCACACCTCTTTTACAATGATTACACTTACAGGCCACGCCTTCTTTACCTTAATTACTGTTATAGAGGCCACGCCTCTTTTACAATGATTACACGTATACAGGCCACGCCTTCTTTACCTTAATTACTGTTATAGAGGCCACGCCTCTTTTACAATGATTACACTTATACAGGCCACGCCTTCTTTACCTTATTACTGTTATAGAGGCCACACCTCTTTTAATACCTTTTTTATACCTTCTTTATGTTGATAAAGAAGTTTCCCTGTACGCAGATGGAGATGTGTTAGGTGTCATCTTTTGTTTTATTTTTGATGGCTTTATTTTTCGTGCACCTCTTTACCAAGACGCTTATGTATCACTTATGTATCGTTGTTTCTCATTTTCCCGTCGCCGCGCCGTTATAAAATCGTCCAATCAGTGCTTTTATCATAAAAAAAAATATCAGCGATATGATTAATAATTTATCCATTATTATCCATGAACACATTTTTTTCACCTCAGTAAAGAACAACAATGTAAAGGACTGGAACATCTGGCTTTCTCTATCTCACACACACACACACACACACATTACACACATACATACATAACCATCACTCAGGCCCAAAAGGCTGCTAATGAGCGAAACCCATCTCCTCGTTGATTTATTTGGACGGTGCATGCTCACAACCCGTCATTTGTCATGATGTCACGGTGCCAGATGTTGGCTAAACATGGGAAAATGGTGACATTTTCCACGCCGGAAGCTGTGAAATGAGACAGACGGGTGGTGGTGGTGCTGGTGGTGGTGGTGTGGGATGTAATGAAAGCAGACATGTTGCTTGAATGTTTCAGAGATGACGGCTTTTTATCCGTTGAGATGAATAATTATCGTTCTTCGTCATTGTCATTTGGTATGAATGCTGGAGTTACTGGATGATCCAGATGTTAGGAAAGGTGTGTAGGTGAAAACCACCAGAGACCTTGTAGCCCTCACAGGGAAGCGTTTGGGGATTGAGAAGCTCTTATTGATGTTTCCGTCCTGTGAGAACTTGTTTACTTATATTCATCCATTCATTCATTCTTCTAGCGCTTTATCCGATCTTCCCTCGGGTCACGGGAGTCTGTGTATATCTCAGGCGTCTATGGGCATTAAGGCAGGATACACCCTGGATGGAATGCAACCCATCACACACACACACACACACACACACACACACACTCATACACTAGGGACAATTTTCCAAGGTGCCAATCAACCTACCGTGCAGGTTTTTTGGACCGGGGGGAGGAAAGACCGGAGAAAAACCCCCTGAGGCACATGGAGAACATGCACAAACTCCACACACACATGGCCGAGACGGGAATCGAACCCGACCTGGTGGTGTGAGGCGAACATGCTAACCACTAATCCACCGTGCCTATTGTTATATATTTATATTATATATTATATATATATATATATATTATATATTGATTATAGATATATTTATATATATATATATATATAACTATTCACTGTGATACACACCACGTCAGGAGATATTCCAGGACCTATAAATCCTTCTTGGATGAATATTTGAGTTTATAAATCACATTTTGGCAATTTTTATGTGGATTATTAATACAATTTCCAACCTCCAATCATTTTGGAGACGGTATTCCAAAGATCTTCAAAGGAATGAATAAAAAAAGTAAGGCACTGATGTACAATCATTCGCTCTAAAACATGGCATTTGTATTAGTATGTAGCGCTGAAACCCTATTGTTATTGGCATGATTAATCTAATTATTCTTATTATTCTTCTTCTTATTATTATTATTATTTTGCCCTAAAAGTTATCGTACAGGACAAACCACAAGTCCTAGAGACGTGAAATTTGGACAGATGGTACAGCTCAATTTGAGGGTAAGTTGGCAAAGTAACAAGCCGTTTTGACCAGGGGGGGGGGCAATAATCCCCCAAAATTATTTTCGCACATTTTTGGTCATAACTCGTCGAAAATGCATCGTACGCTCACAACTCGTATATTTCCGTCTATCTGTCTATCTATCTGTCTATCTATCTATCTATCTATCTATCTATCTATCTATCTATCTATCTATCTATCTATCTATCGATCTATCTGTATGTCTGTCTGTCTGTCTGTCTGTGTCTGTCTTCTGTCTTCTTCTTCTTTCTTTCTTTCTTTCTTTTCTCTTTATTATCTATCTACGATCTATCTATCTATCTATCATATTTTTTCTATCTATCTACTTCTATCATCTATTATCTATCTATCTGTCTATCTATAATCTATCTACCTATCTATCTATCTATCTATCTATCTATCTATCTATCTATCTATCTATCTATCTATATCTATTCTATCTATCTATCTATATCTATCTATCTATCTTCTATCTATCTATCTATCTATCTATCTTCTATCGTCTGTTGTCTGTCTCGTATTTCTTCTTTTTTTTCTGTCTGTCTGTCTATCTGTCTATCTTATCTATCTATCTATCTATCTATCTATCTATCTACTATCTTCTATCTATCTATTCTTATCTTTCTATCTATCTGTTTATCTATCTATCTATCTATCTATCTTCTTCTATTTTCGTCTTTTTCTTCTTCTATCTATTGTCTGTCTGTCTATGTCTGTCCTATCTGTCTGTCTGTCTGTCTCTTTTTCTTTCTTTCTTTCTTTCTTTCTCAGTATGTGTCTAACTCTAATCTATCTAATCTATCTCTCTATATGTATATCTATCATCTGTCTATCTATAGAATATACATATACACAATTATATACATATATATAAACATAACATTATATATAAACATTACAAATTACATAAAATAATATATATAAAACACACACACACACACACACACACACACACACACACACACACACACACACACACACACACACACACAACCAGTGTGGAAATGTTCAGTAAAAACGGCTGATCGATAATCATCCAAAACGTCCACTTTCGTTGCAACATTTCAGCAAAAAATCCAAGGTAGGCGGGGCCACATTGACCCGAATGGCTATAACTGCGGAACGCAATCGGATATCTTCATGAAACTTTGCGCATGTCTGCGTGTCCCGAATCCTTGGTCAAATGCAAAAATTTGCGTAGTTTCGCCAATTAACGGCGGTAAACGAAGAAAAATACTCTTTGTATAGCGCCACCTTGCAGTAGCCACAGGGGTGGGGGTCGGGGCGGGGGGCAGTATGTGATATCCATGCAGCATTCATGATGGTAAAAATCCGTGTAGCACGGCGATGTGATCTCTTGGGAAATACGTCTACTTCACGGGATATTCCACGTTACAGAACGAAGGGTTAAGGGCTCAAGGGCTCCCACTAGTGGCAGCTTGGTGGTGGTGGTGGGGTTTTGAACCCGTGATCTTCCGGGCCAGAGGACCTTAACACCTTAACCACATGGGCTACCACTTCCCTCAAGCATGAAAAGCATGGAGGGGAAAAAAAAAAGGAACGATATAGTGAAATCGCAGCCAATCGTATTGCAGGCTCCGCCCCCGTAACGCCTTATAACGGAGTCCAGATCGTTGTGGTGACGAAAGCAAGGCAGAAAGCACAAATGGCAGGTGATTTTCCTCCATCTCTCGCTTTACACGCTTCTTATTTTTAAAATAGCGATTTTATTACTTGCAGTATCGGCGTTTTAAACCCAACCACCCCCCCCCCACCCATCCCCCTCCCCGCCCCCACCATCCCCCCTCCCCTCCTTCCAGCGAGCGCTCCTCCCTTCCTCCGCCCGGCTTAGTCATTCCCCGTCCCTGTCGATTTGTTCTCGAGCGGCTCCATGGGAGTTGTTCTGCCTCTGCGAGAGCTTTTGTGGGATATGAGTCAGGAGAAAAAACAAGAAATGCTGCTTTTAAAAGGCGACAAAATATTAGGCCGCAATAAACAAATAACACTGAGACGGAATGAAGTGTGTGAAGGGTTTAATGTGTGAGTGATGAGAGAGAGAAGAGAGAGAGAGGAGAGAGAGAGAGGAGAGAGGGAGAAAATTTTGATTGACTCGTTCGTGATTTAGTTGATCTTTTTTTTGCCCCCCAAGAAAGATAAAAACCTTTGGATGTCATGATCCCGGGTTTGATCCCTCCTGCCCTGTGTTTATCCTCCTGAACTCCGGGGGGTGCTGTGACCCCCAGCTTCCTTACATCACAATGTCAGTGTATTCTGTACATCATCTTTATCTTTCCTTAAACACCCACAATCTGTACTTTTATACTTAAATATATCACTCTTTCAGCAAAACAAACAAACAAAACGGACAGAATTATCTGTCTCTCATCTATCTATCTATCTATCTATCTATCTATCTATCTATCTATCTATCTATCTATCTATCTATCTATCTATCTATCTAT
>JACRUU010000012.1:981797-989297 GCA_030449085.1 Kryptopterus vitreolus
TCTATCTATCTATCTATCTATCTATCTATCTATCTATCTATCTATCTATCTATCTGTCTGTCTGTCTGTCTGTCTGTCTGTCTGTCTGTCTGTCTTTCTGTCTTTCTTAGTATGTATAACTCTAAATTCTGTCTATCTATCTAATCTATCTCTCCATATGTATATCTATCATCTGTCTATCTATTAATAACATATACACACATAATATATATACATATATATAAACATAACATTATATAAACATTACAAATTACATAAACATAATATATAAAAACACACACACACACACACACACACACACACTTACACACACACACACACACACAACGACAACATAACCTACTGTGCATTTGTAAAAGAAAGCCAAAAAGACATAATCTATGATTATATACATTATAATGTAATGCATCACATTATTAAACCCTTATAACCCTTATATAACATTAGTATCTGTACTCGATGTGGACTTTTGTCGTCTCTGCTTCGTAATGAGTTCATAAGCGTTACATAGTGAAAAGGTAGTTATTGGGTTGTTTATTCCCTGGAGAGAAATGATTGTCAGCGTGAGGAAAGGAAGCGCAGCGTGTGGTGACCCGGATCCACGCTCGCTGAATGTTTCATTTCATGTTTACGCACCTGTCAAAAAAAAACACGCCCGAGATCGCTTACGAAACACGAGTGACGGAATGACGCGCGGAAAACACAAAAATACGGAAAAAAGGATTCCATTACGGTCTGTCCATCCCTTTGTGACAGGAGGAGGATGAAGTCATCGATGCAGGGACACACGTGGATCCTTTTATAGGTCCCGAGGGAAGATCGGATAAAGCGGCAGAAGATGAATGAATGAATGAATGAATGAATGAGTGACATCACCTCATAACACAAAACACATAGCACTGTTTCATGGATATATAGATATAGATAGATAGAAAATATATAGATAGATAGATAGATATAGTAGATAGATAGATAGATAGATAGATAGATAGATAGATAGATAGATAGATAGATAGATAGATAGATAGATAGATAGATAGATAGAGAGATAGATATGATAGATAGATAGATCTCTCTGTCTATCCGTCCGTCTATCTATCTATCTATCTATCTATCTATCTATCTATCTATCTATATCTATCTATCTATCTATCTATCTATTGCTCACTGTCTGTCTATAGTCTGTCTGTCTGTCCTATCTATCTATCTATCTATCTATCTATCTATCTATCTATCTATCTATCTATCTATCTATCTACCTACCTACCTACCTACCTACCTATCTATCTATAACACAGGTAGTATGTTAGTTTTCCCAGGGGTTGGATTTAGACCAGTGTACAACGCAGAGTCCACTATTCATCCCTCGTTAACTCATGACAATCATGCAATGAAATATTTCACAATTTAATTTCATTTAATAATTCACTATTAAATATTTGAATGGATTGATCTGGATATTGGCATCTGTGAATCCAAATTAGATTATACACACTTTTAAATTACATTTAGTAACTTTTCAATTAATGAATTTATTGAATCGATGTTTGACAGTAAATGTATTTATTTACACGTTTTTATTCTCAGTTACTGTTAATTTTATTTTGTAATTAAATCACATAATACAGGTACATGTAACTTTTTACTCCAAACACTATATATATATATATACTATATATATATATATATAATATATATATATATATATATATATATATATATATATATATATTGGTCAGATATGCTTCTCAAAATGGTTCTGCTGTTTTCCACTCACTTATTGGCATGGTGTTCTGAGTTCATGCCACTTGGTTGCCACTTGGCTGTGAATAAATGCCAACACTTTCCTGCTTGCCAATTTACAGTAAAAGATCATTATAATGATTTCTGGGTCGCTGTGGGACACGTTACCCCAAGGGCAGCCAGCGTTTATTTATAGAGAGATAGTATTGCCTTCGGTTTTGACTCCAAATCTTTTGTTATCTGAATAATACATACAATCCCAACAAGTCTTCACTTCCTATTCATATACTACAGTACCTGATTTACACCACACCTACATCAGTACCTGATTTACACCACACATACATCAGTACCTGATTTACACCACACCATACACCAGTACCTGATTTACACCACATATACATCAGTACCTGATTTACACCACACATACATCAGTACCTGATTTACACCACATATACATCAGTACCTGATTTACACCACATATACATCAGTACCTGATTTACACCACACATACATCAGTACCTGATTTACACCACACATACATCAGTACCTGATTTACACCACACCTACATCAGTACCTGATTTACACCACACATACACCAGTACCTGATTTACACCACACCTACACCAGTACCTGATTTACACCACACATACATCAGTACCTGATTTACACCACACATACATCAGTACCTGATTTACACCACACATACATCAGTACCTGATTTACACCACACATACACCAGTACCTGATTTACACCACACCTACACCAGTACCTGATTTACACCACACCTACATCAGTACCTGATTTACACCACACCTACATCAGTACCTGATTTACACCACACCTACACCAGTACCTGATTTACACCACACCTACATCAGTACCTGATTTACACCACATATACATCAGTACCTGATTTACACACACATACACCAGTACCTGATTTACACCACACATACATCAGTACCTGATTTACACCACATATACATCAGTACCTGATTTACACCACATATACATCAGTACCTGATTTACACCACACATACACCAGTACCTGATTTACACCACACCTACACCAGTACCTGATTTACACCACACCTACATCAGTACCTGATTTACACCACACCTACATCAGTACCTGATTTACACCACACCTACACCAGTACCTGATTTACACCACACCTACATCAGTACCTGATTTACACCACACATACACCAGTACCTGATTTACACCACACATACACCAGTACCTGATTTACACCACACATACATCAGTACCTGATTTACACCACATATACATCAGTACCTGATTTACACCACACATACACCAGTACCTGATTTACACCACACATACATCAGTACCTGATTTACACCACACATACATCAGTACCTGATTTACACCACACATACATCAGTACCTGATTTACACCACATATACATCAGTACCTGATTTACACCACACATACATCAGTACCTGATTTACACCACACATACATCAGTACCTGATTTACACCACACATACACCAGTACCTGATTTACACCACACATACATCAGTACCTGATTTACACCACACATACATCAGTACCTGATTTACACCACACATACATCAGTACCTGATTTACACCACACATACACCAGTACCTGATTTACACCACACATACACCAGTACCTGATTTACACCACACATACACCAGTACCTGATTTACACCACACATACACCAGTACCTGATTTACACCACACATACACCAGTACCTGATTTACACCACACATACACCAGTACCTGATTTACACCACACATACACCAGTACCTGATTTACACCACACCTACACCAGTACCTGATTTACACCACACATACACCAGTACCTGATTTACACCACACATACACCAGTACCTGATTTACACCACACATACACCAGTACCTGATTTACACCACACATACACCAGTACCTGATTTACACCACACATACACCAGTACCTGATTTACACCACACATACATCAGTACCTGATTTACACCACACATACACCAGTACCTGATTTACACCACACATACACCAGTACCTGATTTACACCACACATACACCAGTACCTGATTTACACCACACATACACCAGTACCTGATTTACACCACACATACACAGTACCTGATTTACACCACACCTACACCAGTACCTGATTTACACCACACATACATCAGTACCTGATTTACACCACACCTATATCAGTACCTGATTTACACCACACATACATCAGTACCTGATTTACACCACACCTATATCAGTACCTGATTTACACCACACATACATCAGTACCTGATTTACACCACACCTACATCAGTACCTGATTTACACCACACATACATCAGTACCTGATTTACACCACACATACACCAGTACCTGATTTACACCACACATACACCAGTACCTGATTTACACCACACATACACCAGTACCTGATTTACACCACACATACACCAGTACCTGATTTACACCACACATACACCAGTACCTGATTTACACCACACCTACACCAGTACCTGATTTACACCACATATACATCACCTGATTTACATACACCAGTACCTGATTTACACCACACATACACCAGTACCTGATTTACACCACACATACACCAGTACCTGATTTACACCACACATACACCAGTACCTGATTTACACCACACATACACCAGTACCTGATTTACACCACACATACATCAGTACCTGATTTACACCACACATACACCAGTACCTGATTTACACCACACATACATCAGTACCTGATTTACACCACACATACACCAGTACCTGATTTACACCACACCTACACCAGTACCTGATTTACACCACATATACATCAGTACCTGATTTACACCACACCATACATCAGTACCTGATTTACACCACACATACATCAGTACCTGATTTACACCACACCTACATCAGTACCTGATTTACACCACATATACATCAGTACCTGATTTACACCACACATACACCAGTACCTGATTTACACCACACATACACCAGTACCTGATTTACACCACACATACACCAGTACCTGATTTACACCACACATACACCAGTACCTGATTTACACCACACATACACCAGTACCTGATTTACACCACACATACACCAGTACCTGATTTACACCACACATACACCAGTACCTGATTTACACCACACATACACCAGTACCTGATTTACACCACACATACACCAGTACCTGATTTACACCACACATACACCAGTACCTGATTTACACCACACATACACCAGTACCTGATTTACACCACACATACACCAGTACCTGATTTACACCACACATACATCAGTACCTGATTTACACCACACATACACCAGTACCTGATTTACACCACACATACACCAGTACCTGATTTACACCACACATACATCAGTACCTGATTTACACCACACATACATCAGTACCTGATTTACACCACACCAACATCAGTACCTGATTTACACCACACCTACATCAGTACCTGATTTACACCACACATACACCAGTACCTGATTTACACCACACATACACCAGTACCTGATTTACACCACACATACACCAGTACCTGATTTACACCACACATACACATCAGTACCTGATTTACACCACACATACATCAGTACCTGATTTACACCACACATACACCAGTACCTGATTTACACCACACATACACATCAGTACCTGATTTACACCACACATACATCAGTACCTGATTTACACCACACATACATCAGTACCTGATTTACACCACACATACATCAGTACCTGATTTACACCACACATACATCAGTACCTGATTTACACCACACCATACATCAGTACCTGATTTACACCACACATACATCAGTACCTGATTTACACCACACATACATCAGTACCTGATTTACACCACACATACATCAGTACCTGATTTACACCACACCTACATCAGTACCTGATTTACACCACACATACATCAGTACCTGATTTACACCACACATACATCAGTACCTGATTTACACCACACATACATTTAATAGTAATTTCTTGTTAATTACAATGTTATTTGTTTAGTGTTGGTTTGAAGTGTAAAATATGGGACGTGGCTCCTTTAAGAATTGTGTTCCGGTTGCTTTTCCATATAAACTGGTGATACGGTGTTTAGGTTATACGGAAGCGCTTTATTGCGTTCAGTAAAAATGCTCTTTATTGCAGTAATACGGATTTGGGAATGCGATGCGCTTGCGTAAGGTTCCATACGCTAATATACACTAATATAGTGAGGAGATCGTACCTGTTGTGAATGCGCAGCTAGGGGGGGCGTCATTGGGGGAAATTTAGGAAGTGTGAGTGGATGCACTGAACGTTTATTATTTATTTTTGTTTGGGTTTCGTTCATTCACACAACACGACGCAGAGTGAAGGAGCAGATCACTCACATAGTAATGTACACCGCGTTATAACGCCTTAATAACATTGACAGTCTTCATATATATATATATATATATATATATATATATATATATATATATATATATATATATATATATATATATATATATATGTCCATCCTGAATATCCACCTGAGGTTTGTCTGATCCACTTTTCTAGCATCGAGCATTTAAATCCTAGAAAACCCGTGTGTTTTCCCCGTCTGGACTTGATCGTGATCGTGATATGACATGATCGTGTTCATAGTGGAGAATATGGAGCGGTTTGGATCTGACGGCGAATCTGATGTGTTCTTTGATGTGCCTTTTTATATTTCTTTATGACTCGTCTTCGGCCAAATGCAACGCTTGACCTCAGTGATGAAACAGCGTTTTTTTTTTTTCAGTAGGACTCCTCCCCTCATCCCCCGCCTCATCACCCTGCCACCCGCGCCCCCCCCTCCCCTCCCCCCCATCCCCCAAAACAGGGAATATTTATCACCCTGGAGCTGGGCGTTGTGTTTTCTGATGTTTGATCAGACGTATGGATCTATAAAATGTCCTCGTTCCTGTTTCGTTCACCTTGCTGTCCTAAATGAGCTGCTTTAATCAACAGCGAAATGCTGAATCTTCCGTCTCGTCCTCTGCCACCCGACACCCGCCCCCCCACCCCCCCCCCCCAGGCCGGAGCATCTTCTATAGGGAATGCTAATGCGTATAGACGTCCGGATTGACAGACACGCGGCTGCTTTTTCATGTTTTTTTTTTTTTTCGGGAAAATGAACGATATTTTCATGCTAAACGTTATTATTAACACATTATATTCGGTCAATGTGGAGGCAAATTTTTACGAGAAAACAACCGTGTTTTTTAACGAAACAATCCGGGATGGCAACTGACACCCTAAGAAAAAAGCACCCCCATCTGCCACCTAAACCCCCCCCCCCCCCCCCCCCCCCCCCCCCCCCCCCGCCCGGACAACCCCCCCCAGACAACCCCCCCCCGCAACTCTATACAACATAAACCGAATCAGTTTCCTCGACAGAGTTACAGATTCAGTGACATTAAAACAGCAAACGACTCTTATGAACTGATTTGTTTTAGTGAATCAAATACATTCAATTCATTTAGCCTGAATACAAATGACTCGATTTGACTCTCTAAACGATTCGGAGCATTTCTATTATTATACTTAAGTATATATATCACACTCTCTCTCTCTCTCTCTCTCTCTCTCTCTCTCTTTCTCTCCTTTCTCTCCTCTCTCTCTCTCATCTTTTCTCTTCTACTCTCTCTCTCTCTCCTCATCTCTCTCTCTCTCC
>JACRUU010000012.1:999297-1006797 GCA_030449085.1 Kryptopterus vitreolus
GAGCTTTGAATATCAAAAGAGGAAAAGAACGAGAGAGAGAGAGAGAGAGAGAGAGAGAATCCATCCACACCCATGACTATCGCTGAAACGGAGCGACAATGCGAACGGACCCACATGGTACCCCTGAAGAACTCCGCTGACAGGTGAGAGCTTTTTCCCTCCTTCCTTCCTTCCTTCCTTCCTTCCTTCCGTTTTTTCCCCCCCTTTCCCCGTAGTCCACGGCTCTCTTTCCTCCGCTCTATCTCTCCGTCACTTTTGCACCGAAACAGGTACGCGACGTGTTAGCGACCCGTCAACTTGGTCCTTAGTCTTCCCGGGTCCGGAGCCTGGAGAGATTTTTCCGAGCAACCGAGGAGAACTTTGGCGAAAAATGTGGTGTGTGTGTGTGTGTGTGTGTGTGTGTGTGTTGGAAAAGCGGGAACGAAAGATTTCCGAGTGGGTGGGTGGTTGGGCGACCGGATGGTGTACAGCGGGCGTAGATTTATCTGTGCCTTATTGTAACAGTGGGTACAGAACGTTCTGGGTCGATGCCCCGCGTTTGGAAAATGCCTCTTAAGGTAGAAGGAGCACTGCAGGTCCAAACGCTTGCTCCGTCTCCGCAGTGCATCCTCCCCTCTCCATCCACACACACACACACACACACTCGAAGCATGACGACAGTGCTTTCCGGGAGAATCCCGACTCTCGTAAACCCTCGCTCTGCAACCCCCCCCCCCATTCCCCTCACACACCACCCTCGTCGTCATCCCTCCGTCCTTGCCGCTGAGGAATAACAACCACGTCTTCCTTATCGATAGATCGAAGCCCCGCGTCCTCCAAAAGGATTTACACCCGTGCAACTTCCCACCTCAGCATTTCCATCCTCAAGGAGCTATTTACAGTCTTCCCACGTGGCCCAAACCGACCCCTCCCCCCCCCCCTCTCTCTCTCTCCAGGGTTAAACTCAGCAGTTTTCCGAAAGCGCCCTGGCGTCCGCAAGGTTGCGAGTTCACATCCCCCGAGGGCCTACGAGAACCAGGATTAATTCTTCGCTTGCACATTAAGTCGGCGTTCCCATAACGGGAAAAAATAAATAAATAAATAAATACGTCGGATTGAAATTTCGCATATGATCTGTTATAAACAGGTCGTCGGTCCAATTGGGGGGGGGGGGGGGGGGGGGGGGGGCGGTGGGGGGGGGGGGGGGCTGTGGGGCTGTGTGGGCGTATTTATTTATTGAGGCGTTACAATGAGGAGCTGTGGAACTTCTTTGGCCAAGAAGAGTCGATTAAGAATACGTTAAGAAGGCGTTATTAAGACCTTACGACTGTTCATAATGCGTTAAGAATGCACTTATATGTACGGTATTTGGCAGACGCACTCATCCATGGTCAAGGGGCCCACTAGTCGCAGCTTGGTGGGATTTGAACCCGGCAAGGCCGTCCCTAGAATAGATTCCATCTTCGTATATCACAGTCGGAGTCTCCTTTGGAACTGATGGGGGTCATGATACAGGGGACACGCTGTTGGTTTAGTGGTTAGCACGTTCGCCTCACACCGCCAGGGTCCGGGTTCGATTCCCGTCTCGGCCATGTGTGTGTGGAGTTTGTGCATGTTCTCCCCGTGTCTCAGGGGGTTTTTCTCCGGGTTCTCCGGTTTCCTCCCCCGGTCCAAAAACATGCACGGTAGGTTGATTGGCACCTTGGAAAATTGTCCCTAGTGTATGAATGTGTGTGTGTGTGTGGTGTGTGTGTGTGTGTGTGTGATGGGTTGGCATTCCATCCAGGGTGTATCCTGCCTTAATGCCCATAGATGCCTGAGATAGGCACAGACTCCCCGTCACCCGAGGGAAGATCGGATAAAGCGCTAGAAGATGAATGAATGAATGAATGAATGATACAGTGCCCCCTTTGGAACTACAAGGATCCAAGAGTGGCAGATAGCAGGACTCGAACCCTCCAACCCTTCCGATCAATATCCCAATATATCCCAGTGCCTGATCTACACCCCTCCCGTACTGATCTACCCCACCAGTTTTATGGGTATAATTTGGGGTATTGGTTATAATGGTTGCCATTGTGGTAGTGCTAGAATTGAATAGTCTTTATTTATCACTTTATTTGTTTACAGCACAGTGAAATACGGCGCCCCCTGGAGCACAGAGGGTGCACCAAAGAGTGTCAGCTTGTTGACACCGGGGCTTGAACCCCCAACCTTCCGATCAGTAACCCAGCGACTTCAACCACTGGGGAGGTGATACCTTAGGGAGAGTGATATCTTAGTGGTTATGGCATTGGACTTGGGACCTGGAAGATCGCAGGTTCAAATCCCACCACCAGCACCACCAAGCTGCCACTAGTGGGCCCTTGAGCAAGGCCCTTAACCCTAAATCCTCATGTAAAAGTGGTCATAGTGTTGGTATTGTAGTTGTGGTCGTGGTGGGAGTCGTGGTGTTGGTGGTGGTATTATGGAGGTAATGGTGCTTGTCTTTCTTGGTGGTCTTGGTGGAAGAGGTAATAGAGGTGTCGGTGGGAGTTGGAGTGCAGGGTCAGCCATGATACAGCGCCCCCTGGAGCACAGAGGGTCAAGGGACCCTTGCTCAAGGACCAAGCTTGGTGATACCAGGCTTTGAACCCCTGACCTTCCGAGTGAGTGCTTTAAGGTGCTGGGATGCTGGTCAGGGAAGAAAGCAAAGCATGGACACGGACCAAAGGCTCCTAGAATAAGTGCGCCACCGCCAACTAGGGGTCCGGAAGAGTTACTGCAGCGCGGCGCAGAAGTATAAATCGGGTGTGAAGTTTCCCTGTGCTTCTGAAAGACCTTAAACAAACAATCAGGCAATTATGGAGCGTCGGAGCGCGTTACCGGAGGTGTGAAATCATTTTACGAGAGTGTGTTCATACAGAAACACCTCCACCAAACTCCCACCCCCGACTGTGCAGCTCAGTGGGGCTCCAGGATCTGAGCGAACAAGCAAATCAGGTGCAAATGACTCCCTGCTTCACCTTTTTTTACTGGCGAATGCTCCGCACAGGAGGTCCTCACATCTACATGGACTTTCCCAAGTTAGCATTCCCTACGTCCACACTCTACGTATAGTTTGGGAACGCTAACTTCGGAAAGTCCATGTAAATGTGAAACTTAGGGATCATTTTGCGAATTAGCCGTTTTTCCGGATGGACGGCGATCGTCTGGTTTTTCCGCACCCGTGATGAAAATGTTAATCGTTCATTCATTCATCTTCTAGCGCTTTATCCGATCTTCCCTCGGGTCACGGGGAGTCTGTGTCTATCTCCGGCGTCTATAGGTATTAATGCAGGATACAACCTGGATGGAATGCCAACCCATCACACACACACACACACACACACACACACACACACACATTCATACACTAGGGACAATTCTCCAAGGTGCCAATCAACCTACCGTGCATGTTTTTGGACCGGGGGAGGAAACCGGAGAACCCGGAGAAAAACCCCCTGAGGCACGGGGAGAACATGCACAAACTCCACACACACATGGCCGAGACGGGAATCGAACCCGGACCCTGGTGGTGTGAGTCGAATCAAAGGAAAGAATAAATTAATCAAACACGTGCAACAAATGACCAGCTCGACTACCAGACTCTCATTACGCTAAAAAGTAGCGTAGCGCGTATCGGATTAGCGAAACGGGTTTGTTCACATTTCATTACAGGCCACAGTGTAGATTCGTTACATCTCAGGATGTGAAACAAAGGTGTGTGTGTGTGTGTGACTGCCGAATGTGAAAATATGTGCGTTTGTCAAACACACATTAGCGTCGTGCCGCGTACGGCTTCAGTCGGCCGTCTCCTTGCTCGCCGCTAATCACGGCCCTGTGTTGACCCAGCGCGGATGAGTTAGCATTCGGCGTGTCCGGCTGTATTGTCCGCTCTCGCGCACTCGTGTTAAGATGATTGAATTGTCTCGGGTCACGACCTCATGAGACTGATTAAATACCTCTTGTTTGTTGTCATCGACGCGGGTCATCGCTTTTGATTAGCGCTCACTTTAACTGCCTGTCAACTTCCACAGGCTCAGTGAGTGTCGGTGAGTTCCACTCCACTTATTATGGCAAACTTTTGATGTATTGGAGATGAAATGGTTTGAAATATAACCACTATGAATAACAGTATTACCACTACTGACACTATAACCACTATTACCACCAGTATTACCACTACTGACATTATAACCACATTATAACCACTATTGACATTATAAGCAGTATTACCAGTATTACCACTACTGACATTATAACCACTACTGACATTATAACCACTATTACCACCAGTATTACCACTACTGACATTATAACCACTATGACCACCAGTATTACCACTACTGACATTATAACCACTATGAATAACAGTATTACCACTACTGACATTATAACCACTATGACCACCAGTATTACCACTACTGACATTATAACCACTATTACCATCAGTATTACCACTATTGACATTATAAGCAGTATTACCACCGGTATTACCACTACTGACATTATACCACCACATTATGACCACTATTACCACCACTACTGACCACTATTACACCTTATAACCACTATTACCACCAGTATTACCACTACTGACATTATAACCACTATGACCACCAAGTATTACCACTACTGACATTATAACCACTATGACCACCAAGTATTACCACTACTGACATACCACATTATAACCACTATGACCACCAGTATTACCACTACTGACATTATAACCACTATGACCACCAGTATTACCACTACTGACATTATAACCACTATGACCACCAGTATTACCACTACTGACATTATAACCACTATGACCACCAGTATTACCACTACTGACATTATAACCACTATTACCACCACTGACATTAGACCACTATTACCACAATACTGACATTATAACCACTATTACCACCAATACTGACATTATGACCACTATTACCACCACTACTGATATTATAACCACTATTACCACCACTACTGACATTATGACCACTATTACCACCACTACTGACATTATGACCACTATTACCACCACTACTGACATTATAACCACTATTACCACCACTACTGACATTATAACCACTATTACCACCACTACTGACATTATGACCACTATTACCACCAATACTGACATTATAACCACTATTACCACCGGCACTATTACCACTACTGACATTATACAACCACTATTGACCACTATTACCACTACTGACATTATAACCACTATTACCTCCAGTATTACCATTACTTACATTATAACCACTATTACCACCACTACTGACATTATGACCACTATTACCTCCAGTATTACCACTATTGACATTATAAGCAGTATTACCACCGGTATTACCACTACTGACATTATAATCACTATGACCACCTCTACTGACATTATAACCACTATTACCACCAGTATTATCATACTGACATTATAACCACTAGGACCACCACTACTGACATTATAACCACTATGACCACCACGACTGACACTATAACCACTATTACCACTATTACCACCACGACTGACACTATAACCACTATTACCACCAGTATTACCACTACTGACATTATAACCACTATGACCACCACTACTGACATTATAACCACTATTACACTATAACCAGTATTACCACCAGTATTACCACTACTGACATTATAACCACTATTACCATCAGTATTACCACTATTGACATTATAAGCAGTATTACCACCGGTATTACCACTACTGACGTTATAACCACTATGGCCACCACTACTGCCATTATAACCACTATGACCACCAGTATACCAATATAACCACTACTGACTTTATAACCACTATTACCACTGCTAATGCCATTATAACCACTATGACCACCACCACTGCCATTATAACCACTATAACCACCAGTATTACCACTACTGACACTAACCACTATCATCACAGGGGTGGTGGAGGTTGCACTACTGCCATTAGAACCACTATGACAACAGGGTTGGTGGAGGTTGCATATTGGTTGCAGGGGTGTTGGAGGTTGCAGGGGTGGTGGAGGTTGCAGGGGTGGTGGAGGTTGCAGGGGTGGTGGAGGTTGGCAGGGGTTGGTGGAGGTTGCAGGGGTGGTGGAGGTGGTGGAGGTTGGGGTTGGAGGGGTGGTGGAGGTTGCAGGGGTGGTGGAGGGTGGTGGAGATTGCAGTGGTGGTGTAGGTTGGCAGGGGTGGTGTGAGGGGTGATGGAGGTTGGTAGACTCTGACTGAGAGTCAATTCTAAGTCGATACCAAGCTGATTTAGGTTCAATCACAGCCGTATTCTTATTACTGTTATTTTGAGTCAATTTGAAGTCAGACTTTGGTTGATTCCGATTTAGAGGCAGTCAAAGATATTATTATTTTGTATTATATAATATTATTATTTAATAATATAATTATTTTATATAATTCTAAATAAATCCCAACTTGATTCAAGTCGATTCAATTTTGATTTGGAGTTTGATTCAGAGCCAATTTTAAGTCGAACCCAAATTGATTCAGAGTCATTTGATTGGTTCAGTCTATTGCAAACCGATCCGTTGATTCAGAGTCAAATTAAAGTCATATTTTTTATTCTAGTCAATTCCAAATCAATGCCAATTTGATTCTGAATTATTTCAAATCGATCCCAATTTGGAGGACGATTTCAAGTTGATTCAGAGTCAATTTGACGTCGAACTTTGGTTGATTCAAAGTTGATTTTAGATCAATCATGATTTGATTCAGAGTCATTTCAAGTTCTTTTCATTGATTCAACCAAAATTGATTCAGAGTCATATAAAATCCATTTTTGGATTTAATTCAGAGCCGATTCTCAAGTTGACTCAAATCAAAGCCACTTGATTCAGAGTTGGTTCGAAATCAATCCCAAGTTAAAAAAAAAGAGTCAAATCTTAGTTGATTCCAAAGCGACAGTTCTTTTTCTCCCCCACTTTGATTCAGAGTCGATTCCAAACTGATTGATTCGGAGTCGAGTCGAGTCTTTACTTAACGATGTTAAACTTCACGAGAAACCTTGGAAGAACAACGAGACTGATTCGTTCACAGAGTCTCGGACATGCAGAGACCCCCCCCCACCCCCAACCCCCCCCCACCCCCCCCCCCCCCCCCAGCACAAACGAGTTAAAAAGAGTCGTCGAAAGTTTTTTCCGAATGACTCGTTAACCCCTGATAAACCCCTGATCCGTCCTCCTGCTGCCCACGAGGCTTAACACTAATGGGCTGTTTGATCCGGGGAGGGTAATTAGCGCTGGGAATCGCGGCCCATCATGCAGCTGCCTCCTGAATGGAGCACGAGGTGTGTACGAGCGAGCACGTGTTCGAGGGGGTGCGTGGGGGGGGGGGGGGGGGGGGGGTGCTCCAGAGACCACGTTTTGGAAAGATTGACCGTATCTAGGTAATGAATTTTTTTCTCTCCTCCTGAAATCCCTCGCTCTTTCTCTTTCTCTTTCTCATCGCTATTTTTTTAATCTCTTTAAATTCCTCCTC
>JACRUU010000012.1:1009297-1049297 GCA_030449085.1 Kryptopterus vitreolus
CTCCCACTCTCTCACTCTTTCTATCTCTCTCTCTCTCTCCTCTCTCTCTCTATCTATATATATATATATATATATCATCTATATAATCTTTCTATGCTCTATCTCTCTATCTCTCTATCTCTATCTATCTCTCTCTCTCTCTCTCTATCTCACTCTGATCTCTCTATCTCTCTATCTCTCTCTCCCCTATCTCTCTCTCTCTCTCTCTCTCTCTCTCTCTATCTCTCTCTATATCTATCTATCTCTCTATCTCTATCTCTCTCTCTCTATCTATCTCTCTCTCTCCTTACTCACCAGATTTCAGGATGAGGGAGGAAAGAGGGAATGCTAAGGTTGTGAGAAAATAAAGGCTAATCGTGGGTGGAAGCTACACAGGAAAAAAACTGGCAAGAGAAAGAGAGATAGAGAGAGAGAAGGAGAGAGGGAGATAGAGAGAGAGAGAGAGAGAGAGAGAGGGAGAGAGAAACTGTGTGACAGATGGCTCTGACCTCCACTGTGTTCTTGGTCAGGTGCTCGGAGGAAACGTGAGAGTCGGACGCTCCTCCTTCCTCTCGTCCGTCTTCTCTTCCCTTCCTAATCAGGTTTTTCCCCTCGTCTGGAAAACGGGAGGTTTTTTTCCGGAGATTATCCCGGGAATGCCGAACACATGGCAGGAAGAGACACCCGTTACACACGAACAAACAAACAAACAAACAAACAAACAAACGAAACTCAAGTTTCAAGTTGATTAGGAGTTGATTCAGAGTCGAATCGAGTCACGTGCAGTTGAAATCAAAAGTTGATTCAGAGTCGAAAGCTTTTTGATTCAGAGTCTTTTCCAAACTGATAGAACTAACATTAACTTGATCCGAAGTTGACTCAGAGTTGATTCGTTAAAGCTGATTTCACGTTGACTCGATTCCGATCATTTTTAAGTTGGTTGATTTGATTCGTATTTGAATCAGAGTCGATCCCGTTGATTGATTGAGTCATTTCCAGTTGATTCAGAGTAAAAAAAAATTCAAATCAGAGTCTTTTCCATCTGATTGAAATGAATCAGAATGAAATTGATCCTAAATTGACTCAAAGTTAATTGAATCGATCCCCCCATGTTGATTCACACTCGTTTCCAAGTGGATCGTTAACGTTGGATATCAAGTTGACTCGATTCAAATCATTTTAAGTTCATTTGGTTCCAAGTTGATTGATTTGTATTTGAATCAGAGTCGGTCCTGAGTTGGTTTAATTGATCCCCAGTCGATCCGATGTTGATTGAGTCATTGAGTCAGTTGCAGTTGATTCAGAGTCAAAACCATTGTGGTTCAGGGTCTTTTCCAACTGATCGAAATGAATCTAAAATGGATACCAACTTGACTCAGAGTCGATTCCAACTTTATCCAAAGTTGATTGAATCGATCCCCCAAGTTGATTCACACTCGTTTCCAAGTGGATCGTTAACGTGGATATCAAGTTGACTTGATTGATTTGATTTGATTTGATTCGTATTTGAATCAGAGTCGGTCCTGAGTTGGATTAATTGACCCTGAGTCGATCCCATGTTGATTGAATCAATTCCAGTTGATTCAGAGTCAAAACCATTTTGATTCAGAGTCTCTACCTACTGAGTCGACTCCTGCTTAATCCAGTTGATTGAATCGATTCCCCAAGTTGATTCACACTCGTTTCCAAGTGGATCGTTAACGCTGATTTCAATCATTTTAAGTTCATTAGGAGTTAATTGATCCACTTAATTGATTTGATTTGTATTTGACTCCGCCTCTGTCCCACGTTGATTGAGTCAGTTCAAGTCCATTCCGAGTCTTTCAGAAATTAATCTATAAATAAATAAAAAAATAAAAATTAATAGATAAATAAATAATAAAATGTTAAATATAAAAACTGTGAACAACTTTTGATCTTTAACTGCAAAATATCTTTAGGATGCATATTTTATATAAAAGATAGATTTTGCCCAAAAGATGACTAATTAATTAATTAATTATTTGTGTTATATTTATTTATTATATTAGTATAGGGGGCACGGTGGATTAGTGGTTAGCACGTTCGCCTCACACCTCCAGGGTCCGGGTTCGATTCCCGTCTCGGCCATGTGTGTGTGGAGTTTGTGCATGTTCTCCCCGTGTCTCAGGGGGTTTTTCTCCGGGTTCTCCGGTTTCCTCCCCCGGTCCAAAAAACATGCACGGTAGGTTGATTGGCACCTTGGAAAAATTGTCCCTAGTGTATGAATGTGTGTGTGTGTGTGTGTGTGTGTGTGTGTGTGTGCCCTGCAATGGGTTGGCATTCCATCCAGGGTGTATCCTGCCTTAATACCCATAGACCCCTGAGATAGACACAGACTCCCCGTGACCCGAGGGAAGATCGGATAAAGCGCTAGAAGATGAATGAATGAATGAATGAATGATTATATTATGTTATATTATATAGAATCTCACGTCTCTTTATGAGCCGTGTCGGTGTGAAAAGCGATGCACGTCTGCACGTCTGGATTTTGTCTAAAAGAAAAACACCTGTTTCTTTTTTTCCCGTTCCTTAATTTAGAAGGCCATCCGACGTTTCTTCTGAAGAGCGATCTTTTCTTCTGCTTTAAAGTAGTGAGTTACACACTGAGTGCTTTTTGTTCGTGAGAGGTTTGCGAGTTCTTTAGTCCTCGTGAAAGTTGTTTAATTTCGCTAAAAACCATCAACTTGCTTCGTTCTGGGGATTCGTACTGAAGAGTGTTAGTAGATGTGATGTGTTGGGTGGCCACCAGATGGCGCTAGGGGCTGCATTCTACATTCTACAATCTCATTCATTCATTCATCTTCTACCGCTTTATCCGATCTTCCCTCGGGTCACGGGGAGTCTGTGTCTATCTCAGGCGTCTATGGGCATTAAGGCAGGATACACCCTGGATGGAATGCCCAACCCATCACACACACACACACACACACACACACACACACACACCACATTCATACACTAGGGACAATTTTCCAAGGTGCCAATTCAACCTAACCTACCGTGCATGTTTTTGGACCGGGGGAGGAAACCGGAGAACCCGGAGAAAAACCCCCTGACGACACGGGGAGAACATGCACAAACTCCACACACACATGACCGAGACGGGAATCGAACCCGGACCCTGGCGGTGTGAGGTGAACGTGTTAACCACCGTGCCCCTCATTCTACAATCTATGTTAGGAAATTATTTCAGAATGATATGTCACCTGTATGTCAGGAACGTCATGGTGTATTTAAAGAAATAATACAAACCTTACAAATGTTTACATTTACGGCATTTTGTTTACGTGTTTACATCCCTTATTTAGAGCGACTTCCAACTGAGCAATTGGAGGTTAATTGAAGGCCGGGGGTGTGTGTGTGTGGGTGGGGGGGGGGGGGTGGGGGGGGGGGGGGCGGGGGGGCACGGTGGTTTAGTGGTTAGCACGTTCGTCTCACACCGCCAGGGTCCGGGTTCGATTCCCGTTCTCGGCCATGTGTGTGTGGAGTTTGTGCATGTTCTCCCCGTGCCTCAGGGGGTTTTTCTCCGGGTTCTCCGGTTTCCGGTTCCCTCCCCCGGTCCAAAAACATGCACGGAAGGTTGATTTGGCACCTTGGAAAATTGTCCCTAGTGTATGAATGTGTGTGTGTGTGTGTGTGTGTGTGTGGTGTGTGTGGTGTGTGTGTGTGTGTGTGTGTCCTGTGATGGGTTGGCATTCCATCCAGGGTGTATCCTGCCTTAATGCCTTAATGCCCATAGACGCCTGAGGGAAGATCGGATAAAGCGGTAGTAGAAGATGAATGAATGAAAGTGCCCCCTAGTGGTAGCTTGCTGGTGGTGATGGTGGGATTTGAGCGATACTGCGATCTTCCCGAGATGGTCCAGTTCTCCAAATACACAAACGCGATGGAAAAAGAATTTGTTATAATCCGGGACCAAAATAGCTGGAACAGGGGGCGTGGCTGGAGTAGGGGGCGTGGTTGGAGTAGGGGGCGTGGTTGGAGTAGGGGGCGTGGCTGGAGTAGGGGGCGTGGTCTCCTTCAATTGAAGTTGCCATTCCAGTTTTATTCCCATTAATTCGCATGGAAAGTTACAGCTCTTGAATATTCCCGGAATTTTTTGAGCCTGACAACACGCCACAGAGGAAGACGTGTTCTCCCCGTGTCCTTCACCGTCCCTGATGGACACGCGTCTCCCGCGTTCTCCGGATGGCGCTCACGAGCTCCCCCAGCCGTAGGAGGATCATCAGTCAGGGACACTTTGTTCTAATCCTGTAGGACGCGAGCGGTTAATCTGCGTTCCCTCTATTATTTTCGGGGACAGTAACACGCCTTGGCCTCGTTCCCAGCGGCGGCGTTTTCCGAGCCTCCTCCTCTCCAAGATGGCATGTGCTGGGTGCCAGATGCATGCTGGGATATAAGAGGCAGAGTGGTTAGCGGCGCGGGGTAGCGGGAGCACGGAGAGCGCCACATGGCCCGTTTTGTTAGCGAACGATGTGTCGATGTTAAGTGTACGAACAGAAGGACGTCTGAGATGCGTCGGGCGTCGGGCAGGTGCATGCTGGGAAATAACAGCCGACGAGGTCGGGTTTAAAATGAAATATACTTATAGAATACAAATGACCCCTAATTCTTCTTCCTCATCTCTCTGCTGCGTCCACTAGGGGGCGCCACAGTGGATCATCCTTCTCCACACCACATCCATAAACCTCCTCGTTTTTCTTCTCCTCCACCCATCTCTCTCTCCTCCATCACCTCGTCTCCAAAACATCCTCCACATATCCCTCTGAATAAACTCATCTACTCCCAATCTTCACCTCCTCCACCTGTAGCTCCGCCTCCTGTCTTTTAGGCGACGCCCCCTACTGTCTCTAATATATAGACTCTAATAAATATGGGAAGAAAGAAAAGAAAAGGGAAAAGGAGGGAAGAAGCGAAGAGGGGAAGTGACAGGTTTGGAGGGAAGAACGAGGGAACGATCGAAGGAAATTTGAAAGGGAGGAAGGATAAAAGAACGCAGGGAAAGAAGGATAGATGGGAAGGAAGGAAGGAAGGAAGGAAGGAAGCGAAGAAAAGAATGTCGCATGAAAGGAAAGAAAGAAAGATTCATCGATATGAAAGTGTATTCGAGGGAGATACAAATACACACACACACACATACCACACACACACACACACACACACACACACACACACACACACACACACACACACACACGCACGCACACACACGCACACTGCCCCCTGGAGTCCAACTCTTGGAACTACAGCCCCGTGATTACAGTTCCGTCATTGGCGCTTAGTAATAATTGCATAATCGCAAACTGGAGTGTAGAAAGATAAGGGCCTTGCTCAAGGGCCCACAATTTGCTCGCTTGGCAATATAGGGGCTTGAACCCCCCCCGCCCACCCCCCCAACCGTAACTAATGAAACCCTTACATGTGATAGCAACAGCACTGTCGATATTAACTATTCCATCCTCTAAAACGAGGTCAATAATCACCCGTGCAATGGAAGATTGTTTATTATTATTATTATTATTATTATTATTATTATTATTATTATTATTATTATTATTTATTATAAACTTTTCTCTCAAATCCGTGACCTGTCAATCTCCGGGATCCCGTCTCTCCTCGGCAGGAACATTTAAATGAAAGATGAATAATGACTGACATGAATTCAATCAGCGATACAAGAATTAGCATACTGCCTCATCAAGCCTGGTGTGTGTGTGTGTGTGTGTGTGTGTGTGTGTGTGTGTGTGTGTGTGTGTGTGTGTGTGTGTGCGTGTGTGTGTCTTGCTCATAAAACAAACTTGCGCTGGTGCAAACCTTTTTGGCTCGCATTGTCTTCTAATGTTTATATATATATATATATATATATATATATATATATATATATATATATATATATATATATATATATATATATATATATATGATATATATAAAGGCATTAATGGTAATACTCAGTGTGTCATGCGCCACCTGGTGGAACGTCAGGGAATTACCGGACAAGGTTAAATGAATGCAGTTATAATTATGATATGATCCGATTTGGACAATTACGTACCGATCTTCGGCGAGCCGGATTAAAGGGACCCAAGGGGCCGGATTAAAGGGACCCAAGGGGCCGGATTAAAGGGACCCAAGGGGCCGGATTAAAGGGACCCAAGGGGCCGGATGCGGTTCGTGGCCGCACATGGCCGATGAAAGGATTCATCGATTTGGATTGGATAAATAGTTTCTAGGTCATATAGTCTAATTCGAGGCAGTGGTGTAGATTTGTGTTGCGCGATATATCGGTACTAGAACTGTATCGCGATACCTGGCTTTTCAAAACAATGTGATTGGTCATTTTATTAGTAACGGTATTAGTATGTAAAAAAATGGCGGCTGCTGTTACAAATGTTGGCCTATAGGGGGCACATTTTGGCATGTGTGAATAATTTTTTTCCCCTCTCGGATATTGTGACTTCATGCTGAGGAAATGTATTTTGTATTTTAGTGTGCTACTTTCCGCAGATTTGTTTGAGTATCGATCTGGTATTGGTATCACGATATTTAATCGAGGTATCGTATCGACGGAAATGCAGAATTTCAGGGGAAGTTGTTCCAGTACTAGCGCCTGGTGTGTGTGTGTGTGTGTGTGTGTGTGTGTGTGTGTGTGATGGTTTTACTAGAACAACGGACCTTTACCTGACCCTCTGGGATGTGAATCGATTCATAAGAATCAAATGAATCATTTGACTCATCACTAGTCTCCAGGGATAAAAGTATAATAAGTGGTGAGTCATTTATAAACGATTCGCGAGTCAAGTAATGCGACTCGTAGCGGTATGAATCATCTCGCAGATTGATTCGTTGATTTTCTCGCTAAAATGAACCGATCTTTCCGGTCGCTACCGGAGGCTCATAAAAGTATAACCTGGAGACAAGTGCCGAGTCATTTATAAACGATTCGCTATTTCGAACGAGTCAAGTAATGCGACTCGTAGCGGTATGAATCATCTCGCAGATTGATTCATTCACTTTCTCGCTAAAATGAACCGATCTTTCCGGTCGCTAAGGGAGGCTCCTCCCCGACAGGTTCTACACTGTTCCTTCATCTCCCTTTGCTTGAGGTGGAGTTTATTAGAATGAAATAAGGGAGTCATTTTGAAATGCGTTAATATTCGCCCTGTTATCGGAAGGCAGCTGACGAAACGTTACTGTATGATTCATGGATTACATTATTACAGTGGAAAAGCAGCCAATCCTTAATTTTTCTACTCAGTTCTCCGTCTAGCACTGTAATTACAACACACACACACACACACACACAACCAACACACACCCACACCCACACACACACACACACACACACACACACAGCTTTATATTCGTGTCCAGTTTTCTAATTGAATGAATAAAGAATAATCAGGTTCAGGCTTTTGAATAATAAACGATAAATCTGGTCTTTTTTTCACTCGTCCTGCGACTCGTATTGTCATGAGTGTCACCTGTTCGTACCCTCCGGATAATCCTGACGTTTTTTTCCATCCCCTTCTTTTTATCTCTCTCCGAGATCCGGGATCAGTGCTTTTCCTCGTACGACGCTGGCGGCTCGGAATAGGTAAAGTTGTGCCCCAGCGACCGGGAGGTTGTGATTTTAAACCTTTGATATGAGCGAGGCCCATATTCTCCGCCTGATCCGCTCCAGGCGTGCGACTGGATCCCGTCCCCCAAAGTCACTTGGAATAAAATGTGTCAATAATTCAAGGCTTTCGGAGGCAGGAACGAAAAAAAGAGAACGCGAATGAGGGTTGGGAGATTTCCCCTTGTTTGTCCGGGGTATGAAGAGCCAGAGGGCGAATGCTCCTGATAGATGTTCCAATAAGATGTAAGATCGTTCATCCATGGAGTAGGGGGTGGGGGGGGCATCATTTCTGACACTTCTCCGAGTGCTGTGACTGAGTAAACACACTTTGCACAACTTGAACACTTGTATGCCTGTAGGGGGATCGTGCTGCTGCTGGTGATGGTGGTGGTGGTGGTGTGGGTGGTAGGGGTGGGGGGTGCGGGTGAGGGTGTTGGTGGCGGTGGTGGTGGTGGGGGTGAGGACCTCGCTGCTTTTGTAAAGTAATCATTTATCCAGCATGGCACACAGACGTGCATCTGCTGTTTACCAAGCCGGACTCCTACCGAGTTTACAATTGGTCTTTCTTGGCAAATTGGACACTTACGCCACAGGGTCACATGGTACGGGAAAGAAAAAGGGCCAAAACAAGGCGAAACTGTCCTCTTTAGGGGGGCACGGTGGCGTAGCACGTTCACCTCCAGGGTCAGGGGGTTCGATTCCCGTCTCGGCCATGTGTGTGTGTGTGTGTTAGGTTTTTCTCCGGGTTCCTCCGGGTTTCCTCCCGGTTCAAAAGCATACACAGTATTTTGATTGTGTGAAT
This sequence comes from Kryptopterus vitreolus, assembly GCA_030449085.1. NCBI lineage: Eukaryota > Metazoa > Chordata > Actinopteri > Siluriformes > Siluridae > Kryptopterus > Kryptopterus vitreolus. Next base: position 1,017,721 of record JACRUU010000012.1, read on the forward strand.
GAATGTGTGAGTGTGTGTCCCCGTGGCATTCCACACAGAGGGTATCCTACCCCTGCGGGGACGATCGGATAAAGTGGTAGACGATGAATGAATGAATGAATGAACGTCCTCTTTAAAAGGACTGAAACTCTGCAGGCAGCCACAGCTGCAAGATCACATAGGCCACTTATAAAAGTGCCCCTCTGAACTTCTCCATCATCTACTGTAAATTCGGGGCTCCTTAAAACATCAAATCCTTGAGTGGATCGATTTGGAACAACATTGTAAAAATATGCGCATTGTTGCATTGTTGCTTATTTGCAGGATGATACAGATGTGGCCATTAAGAATGCGCCTTCCTGCGGGATTCCCTTCGGAATGTGCTTAGAAGAATGTCCACCAGATGGCGCATGGAACAAGAGCAGGCATTCTCAATGGCCGTATCTGTACATCGTGATGCGACCAGGATGCGCTCATCTCCTACCTTAAGAGATGCCTTAAGGCCGATTTATACACATACGTCAAGGTTACGTTGTAGCCTATCCCGTAACTAAAATAGTAACTATGTGTCACATGGACGCAGAGCGCAAGGTCTGTGATTGGTCAGCTTGGCAGCGTATTTCCGGTGTAGCGTCGTTACGTATCGCTTTGCATTCCTTCGTACCACCGTTTTTAAAGTTTGCGCTGTCGTAGCAATTTGACTATAATTTGTTTTCCGACTTTTATCAGACTTTTATACGCAAAACGCGAACGAAGCATTGTCTTAGTCTCGTCTCCTACCCTGTCAGTTATAACCCCTCAATTCCTATTGAGGTCATAGTGAGAGCGTTGTCTCTAACACAGTCAGTTATAACCCCTCAATTCCTGTTGAGTTCATAGTGAGAGCGTTGTCTCTAACACAGTCAGTTATAACCCCTCAATTTCTATTGAGGTCATAGTGAGAGCGTTGTCTCGAACACTGTCAGTTATAACCCCTCAATTCCTGTTGAGTTCATAGTGAGAGCGTTGTCTCTAACACAGTCAGTTATAACCCCTCAATTTCTATTGAGGTCATAGTGAGAGTGTTGTCTCTAACACAGTCAGTTATAACCCCTCAATTTCTATTGAGGTCATAGTGAGAGCATTGTCTCTAACACTGTCAGTTATAACCCCTCAATTCCTGTTGAGTTCATAGTGAGAGCGTTGTCTCTAACACTGTCAGTTATAACCCCTCAATTTCCTATTGAGGTTCATAGTGAGAGAGTGTTGTCTCTAACACAGTCAGTTATAACCCCTCAATAATTCCTATTGAGTTCATAGTGAGAGCGTTGTCTCTAACACTGTCAGTTATAACCCCTCAATTCCTGTTGAGTTCATAGTGAGAGCGTTGTCTCTAACACTGTCAGTTATAACCCCTCAATTCTTGTTGAGTTCATAGTGAGAGTGTTGTCTCTAACATTCAGTCAGTTATAACCCTCTCAATTCCTGTTGATTTCATAGTGAGAGCATTGTCTCTAACACTGTCAGTTATAACCCCTCAATTCCTGTTCAGTTCATAGTGAGAGCGTTGTCTCTAACACAGTCAGTTATAACCCCTCAATTTCTATTGAGGTCATAGTGAGAGCGTTGTCTCTAACACTCAGTCAGTTATAATTGTATACACCACCCCCTCAATTTCTGTAATTGAGTTCATAGTGAGAGCGTTGTCTCTAACACTGTCAGTTATAACCCCTCAATTTCTGTTGTCAGTCAATTTCTATTTCATAGTGAGAGCGTTGTCTCTAACACTGTCAGTTATAACCCCTCAATTTCTGTTGAGTTCATAGTGAGAGCATTGTCTCTAACACTGTCAGTTATAACCCCTCAATTCCTGTTCAGTTCATAGTGAGAGCGTTGTCTCTAACACTGTCAGTTATAACCCCTCAATTCCTGTTGTGTTCATAGTGAGAGCAGTGTTGTCTCTAACACTAACACAGTCAGTTATAACCCCTCAATTTCTGTTGAGTTCATAGTGAGAGCGTTGTCTCTAACACTGTCAGTTATAACCCCTCAAGTGTTGTCTTAACCAGTGTTTAACACCTCAATTCCTGTTGAGTTCATAGTGAGAGCGTTGTCTCTAACACTGTCAGTTATAACCCCTCAATTCCTGTTGAGGTCATAGTGAGAGCGTTGTCTCTAACACTGTCAGTTATAACCCCTCAATTCCTGTTGAGTTCATAGTGAGAGCGTTGTCTCTAACACTGTCAGTTATAACCCCTCAATTCCTGTTGTGTTCATAGTGAGAGCATTGTCTCTAACACTGTCAGTTATAACCCCTCAATTTCTGTTGTGTTCATAGTGAGAGCGTTGTCTCTAACACTGTCAGTTATAACCCCTCAATTTCTGTTGAGTTCATAGTGAGAGCGTTGTCTCTAACACAGTCAGTTATAACCCCTGTTCAATTTCTATTGAGTTCATAGTGAGAGCGTTGTCTCTAACACAGTCAGTTATAACCCCCTCAATTCTTCAGATGTTGTTTCTCTCAGTTCATAGTGAGAGCACCCCCGTTGTCTCTCAATTCACACTGTCAGTTATAACCCCTCAATTTCTATTGAGTTCATAGTGAGAGCGTTGTCTCTAACACAGTCAGTTATAACCCCTCAATTCCTGTTGAGTTCATAGTGAGAGCGTTGTCTCTAACACAGTCAGTTATAACCCCTCAATTCCTGTTGAGTTCATAGTGTTATAACACCTCAAGAGCGTTGTCTCTAACACAGTCAGTTATAACCCTCAATTCCTATTGAGTTCATAGTGAGAGCGTTGTCTCTAACACAGTCAGTTATAACCAGTTCATAGTGAGAGCTCAATTCTGTTGAGTTAACATAGTGAGAGCATTGTCTCTAACAATTTGTCAGTTCATTCCTGTTAGTTCATATTGAGAGCGTTGTCTCTAACACTGTCAGTTATAACCACCTCAATTCCTGTTGAGTTCATAGTGAGAGCGTTGTCTCTAACACAGTCAGTTATAACCCCTCAATTCCTGTTGAGTTCATAGTGAGAGCGTTGTCTCTAACACAGTCAGTTATAACCCTCAATTCCTGTTGAGTTCATAGTGAGAGTGTTGTCTCTAACACAGTCAGTTATAACCCTTAAATTCCTGTTGAGTTCATAGTGAGAGTGTTGTCTCTAACACAGTCAGTTATAACCCCTCAATTCCTGTTGAGTTCATAGTGAGAGCGTTGTCTCTAACACAGTCAGTTATAACCCCTCAATTCCTGTTGAGTTCATAGTGAGAGCATAGTGAGAGTGTTGTCTCGAACACAGTTATAACCCCTCAATTCTGTTGAGTTATAACCCCTCCTTGACCGAGCGAAATGTGAGTTTGTAAATGCGATTTTGAAAACGTCTCTCCTTGTGCGCCTCCAGAAGCAAAAGTGATTTCCCTCAACAGCCCTACAGCAGATGAGTGACTCAGACATGTTCATAATGGCCCCACACACACACACACACACAACACACATCACACACACACATAACACCACACACACACACACACACACACACACACACACACACACACACACACACACACACACACACACACACACACACACACACATACACACACACACACAGACACACAGCATGCACTCATTTTCTTCCATTCTGCGTGTAAGCACCTGGTCCTCACACACTCGGGGCTCCCCGCATGCTCGGATCAGCAGGAGAAAAGGATTGTACGAGATAAACGGAAAGACAGGAGGCGTTGGCGTGAAGTCTTCAGGTGACTTCGGGGGAGCGAACGTGATTTTTCTTTTCTTCTTTTTTACGATTTATTCGTCGAGTTTTGCGACGCTCCGTGATCACTGCGATTCTTCATAGCGTACTTGCTTTTACACCTCGAGTGTGGAGGTGTTGTGTGTGTGAGGGGAAATTATAGACTAATATACTAATAAAGGCTGGAACGAAGCCACGCGGACGAACCGAAGAAAACGAACGATGTACCGCAGCAAATCCGGTCGCCTTCCTTATTTGTATCAGATCAGAATCCAGTGTGGAATTTTCTCAAATGCCATAGCTTGGATGAATTTGGTGATCTGGCATGCTGCGAGTGTGTATGAAGTGTGTATGAAGTGTGTATGAAGTGTGTATGAAGTGTGTATGAAGTGTGTGAGCTTGTGGTCATTGAGCGGTTTGCAGTAGAAGTGCACTCTCGGCTCCTCGGGGAGCGATCAGATGAGCGCTGGGATAAACACCAGCAAACCGAAATCAATAGCTATTGAAATAGAGTAACGTTCTGGGGTGTGTGTGTGTGTGTGTGTGTGTGTGTGTGTGTGTGTGTGTGTGTGTGTGTGTGTGTGTTTGTCCATATACACGTTAAGAATGTGTATTTCTGTTGAGTTCATAGTGAGAGCATTGTCTCTAACACAGTCAGTTATAACCCTTAAATTCCTGTTGAGTTCATAGTGAGAGTGTTGTCTCTAACACAGTCAGTTATAACCCTCAATTCCTGTTGAGTTCATAGTGAGAGTGTTGTCTCTAACACAGTCAGTTATAACCCCTCAATTCCTGTTGAGTTCATAGTGAGAGTGTTGTCTCTAACACAGTCAGTTATAACCCCTCAATTCCTGTTGAGTTCATAGTGAGAGCATTGTCTCTAATACTGTCAGTTATAACCCCTCAATTCCTGTTGAGTTCATAGTGAGAGCATTGTCTCTAATACTGTCAGTTATAACCCCTCAATTCCTGTTGATTCATAGTGAGAGCATTGTCTCTAATACTGTCAGTTATAACCCCTCAATTCTGTTGAGTTCATAGCATTGTCTCTAATACTGTCAGTTATAACCCCTCATTCCTGTTGATTCATAGTGAAGTGTTGTCTCTAATACTGTGTTATACCTCTCAATTCCTGTTGAGTTCAAGTGTCCCCAGTCAGTTATTCATTCCTGTTGTCTCTAGTGTTCATACTGTCAGTTATAACCCCTCAATTCCTGTTGAGTTCATAGTGAGAGCATTGTTGTCTGTCAGTTATAACCACAGTCAGTTATACCCTACCAATTCCTGTTGAGTTCATAGAAATTGAGAGCATTGTCTGTAATACTTCAGTTATAACCCCTCAATTCTGTTGAGTTCATAGTGAGAGTGTTGTCTCTAATACTGTCAGTTATAACCTCTCAATTCCTGTTGATTTATAGTGAGAGCATTGTCTCTAATTCTGTCAGTTATAACCCCTCAATTCCTATTGAGTTCATAGTGAGAGCATTGTCTCTAACACTGTCAGTTATAACCCCTCAATTCCTGTTGAGTTCATAGTGAGAGCATTGTCTCTAATACAGCAGTTTCAGTTATAACCCCTCAATTCCTGTTGAGTTCATAGTGAGAGCGTTGTCTCTAACACAGTCAGTTATAACCCCTCAATTCCTGTTGATTCATAGTGAGAGTGTTGTCTCTAATACTGTCAGTTATAACCCCTCAATTCCTGTTGAGTTCATAGTGAGAGCATTGTCTCTAATACTGTCAGTTATAACCTCTCAATTCCTGTTGATTCATAGTGAGAGCATTGTCTCTAATACTGTCAGTTATAACCCCTCAATTCCTGTTGAGTTCATAGTGAGAGCGTTGTCTCTAACACAGTCAGTTATAACCTCTCAATTCCTGTTGAGTTCATAGTGAGAGCATTGTCTGTAATACTGTCAGTTATAACCCCTCAATTCTTGTTGGGTTCATAGTGAGAGTGTTCTCTCTAATATTGTCAGTTATAACCTCTCAATTCCTGTTGGTATTATATCGAGAGTGTAAATAAATAAATAGCCAAAAAAAACAAACAAACACACAGTGAAGTCTGACCCTGCCAGTTATAACCCTTCAATTCCTGTTGACTCCAAAGCGAGAGTATTGTCTCTAAAAAAGTGTTGTGCTTCCCAGAATGTCCACTAGATGGCCAGAAGGCCGGAAACCGCCGGTCAAAAAAACCCATTTCAGTTATTGTGATAAAATGATTCACTGCATTGTTGAACTTATAAGTCATTTTACGTAACGTATGTTCAATTTTACATGTTGATGTTTGTTCAATAAATCAATCGTTCGTATTTTATTTGTGTTTTACTGCATATTCCCGACATACATGCGCTTCTAAAGGTCGTGTCATTGCGCATTATTACCTTCAGCAATCGCTAGAAGTGGAAACGGAACACGCCTACTGCCCCCTACTGGCAATGTACTTCATGTGTGTATTTGCTTGTCCTGCGAATAGACCAGGAACGAAGCGATGTGGGGGGGGGAACGATAATTAGCGCTGGACGAGGATGATATGCAAATCCTGGAGTTAATTAGGAACGCAAACGAGCGAACCTCGAACGAGCGCGGAGCTTTTTGAGCTTTAGCGCAGTCGCTAGCCGCCGAGCAGACGGACTCGCTCTCCCGCGGCGAGATGACGTGGTTTTGTACACCAGAGAATGACACGGTTGCGTTTGTATTTGTGTGTGTGTGTGTGTGTGTGTGTGTGTGTTTGTGTTTTGTATGCATGGCCGAGATAAAGACAGGACAATGCTACAAAAGATAGCTTTATAGGCTTCGCTTGGACTCACACTCGTCTTTTTTTTTTTTGCCTTTTCACACACTCGAGCCGAGTTAATCACACAACCCGGCCGAGCCTTTCACCGATACACAGCAGGACGAAACGGGCTGTGATGCAGCTCTTTTTCTGTGTGTGTGTGTGTGTGTGTGTGTGTGTGTGTTTTTACTGTATATTTTCATATATTTATATCTCATAGAAATTCCCCACATGATTTGAAATTAATTTTAACGGCACGTTTAAATAAGGGAGGTGTGTAGCACTGGTTAAGGCATCGTGCCTCTGGACCAGGAGATCGCAGGTTCAAAGCCCACCACCACCACCAAGCTGCCACTAGGGGGAGCCCTTGAGCAAGGCCCTTAACCCTCAATTGCTCAGTTAAAAGTCGAACAGCCGAACACTGGAGCGCTGAAATTTCCCCCATTCATCTCTATGAGAGAGATCCAGGGGTCTGGGTTTCAATAGGTGTATGATCGAGACCGACTCCATCTCACCTACGAGTGGATGTGTCACATGTGCATGTCGGGCGAACATGTGCATTTCCCGCAAACACGGGGCCGAACAGCGGAGCGTCAAATTTCCCCATTCATTCTCTATGGGGCCGGAATGTCGCAGATTTCCCACCCGAAATTCCCTTTAATGAAATTCCGAACGTGTGTGGGATTCGGGAGGTATATGATCGTGATCCACTCCAGACCCGCTACGAGTGGATTTACCATATGTGCATGTCGGACGCTCACAGGTCGAACTGTGAGGCACCAAATTTCAACCCCATTCATTTTCTATGGGAAAAAAATTCCTGCTTTTTGGCCCCGGGTTCGGAATTCGGAATTTTTCATCCGATCGTCACGAATCATACCTCATATCGTGCGTCCCGATGGTGTGAGGTGTGTTGTTACTTTTATAAGGAATCGCCCTGCGGAATTCCGAACCCGGGGCCAAAAAACAGGATTTTTTTTTCCGGCCTGTGAGCGTCCGACATGCACATATGGCAAATCCACTCGTAGGGGGTCCGGAGTGGATCACGATCATATACCTCCCGAATCCCACACACGTTCGGAATTTCCGGAAATCCGCGACATTCCAGCCCCATAGAGAATGAATGTGGAAATGACTGCCGCATGGCATCACGTAACCGCAAACGTGAAAAATCTGCGAAACGGCGAACTCGGACACTAGGTCATGTGACACGTCTAAACGCTCGGCACATCGACGGGGGTCGGACGCTGGATCATTTGCATCACTGGCCCCGCCCCCTTCCAAAAAAACGGGCGTTTTTGTTTTCCAAACACTCGTCTAGCATTTCGACGTCAACGCTAAATATTAAACGTACCAGGTTCTAATGGATAGAACAGATAGAACGGCAAGAAAGATGTGAACGTGAATACATGTAGAAAAAGTGCTGTGTGTGTTTTGTCTTATGAAGCGACGTCACTCATCAAACACTATATACTGTCTTATAGTTGCATCTCGCCCTTCGAGGGACGCCACCATAATGCTGAATGCTGATGTGGCCCACGGCGACGATGAAGCTCATTCACACCCGTGGACTAAATGAAGAGGATCCAGAATTCCGAGGCAGTATGAAATCATGTTAATAATATAAACCGCATCGTCTATTGTAAATGAGCTCTAATCACGACATCATGATGATTGAAGCGAAGTAAAGTGTTAAGGTCAGATGAGCGTCGGTGTGTGTGTGTGTGTGTGTGTGTGTGTGTGTGAGAACACAGCTGCACACGTCTCACACTCAGGTTCATTGAAAAACACTGCTGTTTATTTTACCAAACGAGTCATTAACCCAGCGAGACGCCGGGATCGCGCCGGAATTTCCGTGATTCCGCTTTTAATTACACCGATTTATCATGAAACAACGACGCGGGGATCGGACGGCGCCGAGAGGCCTTGTCGCTCGTTTATTCACCGTTCTCCAAAGTCAAATGCCAGACAATTCCACGTTCGGAATTCTCGGAAATGCTCCGAACGATCAGGAAATTCCGCAATCATTCACGGAAAAAATGACTTCCTGGGAATCACTTTTAGGAAGCAGTGGATTTTACAGGAAGGGATTGAAGAAATCATTCATTCGTTCATCTTTCATCTTCTAGCGCTTTATCCGATCTTCCCTCGGGTCACGGGGAGTCTGTGTCTGTCTCAGGCGTCTATGGGCATTAAGGCAGGAGACACCCTGGATGGAATGCCAACCCATCACACACACACACACACACACACACACACATTTACATTTACATTTGCGGCATTTGGCAGACACTCTTATCCAGAGCAACTTACAACTGAGCAAGTGAGGGTTAAGGGCCTTGCTCAAGGGCCCACTAGTGGTAGCTTGGTGGTGGTGGTGGGGTTTGAACCCGTGATCTTCTGGTCCAGAGTCCAACACCTTAACCACTGGGCTACCACCTCCCTTGATTGGACAATGAATATGAACACACCCGTGTTATATGAACACACACACACACACACACACACATTCACACATTCATTCATACACTAGGGACAATTTCCCAAGGTGCCAATCCACCTATCAACCTACCGTGCATGTTTTTTGGACCCGGGGGAGGAAACCGGAGAACCCGGAGAAAAAACCCCCTGAGGCACGGGGAGAACATGCACAAACTCCAACACACACACATGGCCGAGACGGGAATCGAACCCCCCCGACCCTGGCGGCGCGCCCGTGGTGTTTTGTGTGAGGCGAACGTGATAACCACTAAACCACCGTAGTGCCCCCTCCCAAGAAACAATTTCCAGGAAAATATTTCCTCTGTGTGATCACTTTTAGGAAATCATTCCCAGGCCACCAATGACAGGATTCCTCTTTCTGGCACATTTTCCCCAGGATTACATCCTGGAAATCACTTACATTTTACATTTACAGCATTTAGCAGACGCCCTTATCCAGAGCGACTTACAAATGAGCAATTGAGGGCCCACTAGTGCTCACTAGGGCCCACTTGCTCAAGAGTCCGACTAGTGGCAGCTTGGTGGTGGTGGTGGTGGTGGTGGGGTTTGAACCCATGATCTTCCTGGTCCAGAGTCCACACACCTTAACCACTGGGCTACACCACCATCCCACCATCCCACCTCCCACTTCTAAGAAGCTGCTTTCTAGAAATCATTCCCAGGGAAATCTTTTCCCAAATCCTGCCCCCTCCCCCAATAAATAATTTCCTGGAATTCTCCAAAATCCCTTTTTTTTTAGACTGTACATACTTTAGTGATCGCATGAGGGAATTTTTTTCCACATATACATGGTATTTGGAAGTTGGGGTCAGAGCAGGGTCGGCAGGGTCGGCGCACCCCTGGGAGGCATGATACGGCGCCCCCCTATATGCTGGAAGCGCCCCCTGGAGCACAAAGGGTTAAGGGCCTTGCTTAAGGACCCAAGGTGTCCACTCCCCCTCCCTGTACATGAATACCTGAAAATCAGTTTGTAGGAAAGACGTCCTGGAAGTTTAGAGGCTGGAAAGGTCACTCATATATACACTGTGTTTTGGCAAAAGTATTTGGACAGCTGGCATTCATGTAATACGATCGTTTACAATGGGGGAGGGGGGCAATTATTTTCTCACAAGCGCCACATGAGAAACCTGAGCTGTGTTTAAGGGCCGGAATTTAACTCTTAATGTTTGATAATATATATATATATATATATATATATATATATATCATATATAGATATATATATATATATATATATATATATAATAGATATATATATATATAATAGATAAAATTTACAATCAACAATTACAATTAGATTTTTAAAAAATATAAAAATAATAAAATTAAAATTAAATGAAATTAATTGTATACAAGATAAACAATTGTGGACTACGTAAAAAAAATACACCGGAAAAATAAACAGGTAAACATTATGTCATTATATTTTTAATACACAAAAGCAATATAAACGAAACACACGTTTTTTTTCCCTTAAACTCTGTAAATAAATAATGTGTTGATATAAACGCAGCATTCAGGATCAATCGTTCGTTTTTGTCTGCATGTGTTGACCTTCGCCTGTGCATGAATAAAGTACACTGTACACTGTTGTGTACACTAGTTTTTATTTACTTTTTTTGTTGTTTTGTTTACACACACACCGGTCGTGTAATGTCCAGGTCTGGTGTACGATGTGTGTCTGGATTCTTGGAGAAGGGAAATTTCCCTATTTCCCTATTTCCTGTATTATAGATGTGAGTAAACAAATATGGCAGATGATGGAAAAACAAATTTTTGACAAAAAAAAACAACAAGTATTAACAGGTGAAAACAAATATGGTAGGCAGCTAAAAAAAAACAAATATGGCAGATGACCGGAAACAAATACAAACGAAATGCAAATATTATAGTTGACAGTAAACAAATGTGGCAAGCAACAGAAAAACAAATAGGGACGACGGCAGAAAACACATTTTGCATTTTTGACCATAAAAAAACACGATATATTACAAGAAAACAAATCTGGTAGGCAGATAAAAAAAAAGATAAATATGGTAGATGACAAAAACAAATAAGGCAGATGATGTGAAAACAAATTTGATGGGAGACAGAAAAACAAATTGGGTAATTACTGATAAATCAGATATATAAGGTAAAAGAAAATAATATTATAGATGTTGGTAAACAAATGTGGCAAGCAACAGAAAAACAAATACGGCAGATGACGGAAAACAAATTTTGCATTTTTCACCAAAAAAAACACGATAGATGACATAAACAAGTATTGACAAGTTGAAAGAAAACAAATATGGTAGGCAACTAAAAAAAAAACAAATATGGCAAATGATGGAAAAACAAATTGAGTAATTACTGAAAAATCCGATATATAAGGTAAAAGAAAAACAAATATTATAAATGATGGTAAACAAATGTGGCAGAAAACAAATGTAGCACTTTTGCCAAAAAAAACACGATTGATGACAAGAAAACAAATATGGTAGGCACCTAAAACAAAGACAAATAAGGCAAATAAGGTAGATGACAAAAAAAACAAATATGGCAGATGACAAAAACAAATTTGGTGGGTGACAGAAAAACAAATAATTACAGGAAAATCAGAAAAACAAATATTATAGATGGTGGTAAACAAATGTGGCAAATTTTGCATTTTTGCAAACAAGGTAGATGACAAAAACAAATATGGAAAATGATGGAAAAACAAATATGTAAGGTAAAAGAAAAACAAATATTATAGATGATGGTAAACAAATGTGGCGAGCAGATGGCAGAAAAATTTTGCCTTTGCAAAAAAAACACGATAGATGATATAAACAAGTGTTGACAAGTTGAAAGAAACAAATCTGGTAGGCAACAAAAAAAAGACAAAAAGTGGCAGATGACAAAAAACAAATGACAGAAAAACAAATTGGGTAATTACTGAAAAATCAGACATGTAAGGTAAAAGAAAAACAAATATTATAGATGATGGTAAACAAATGTGGCAAACAACAGAAAAACAAATATGGTAGAAAACAAATTTTGCATTTGCAAAAAAAAAAAAACCACAATAGATGACATAAACAAGTGTTGACAAGTTGAAAGAAAACAAATCTGGTAGGCAGCTAAAAACAAATAAGGTAGATGACAAAAAAACAAATAAGGCAAATGATGGAAAAACAAATTGGGTAATTATTGAAAAATCAGATATATAAGGTAAAAGAAAAACATATTATAGATGACGGTAAACAAATGTGGCAAACAACAGAAAAACAAATATGGCAGGAAATACATTTTGCATTTGCAAAAAAAAAAACATGATAGATGACATAAACAAGTGTTGACAAGTTGAAAGAAAACAAATCTGGTAGGCAGCTAAAAACAAATAAGGTAGATGACCAAAAAAAACAAATGTGGCAAATGACAAAAAACAAATTTAGCAGGAGACAGAAAAACAAATTGGGTAATTACTGAAAAATCAGACATGTAAGGTAAAAGAAAAACAAATATTATAAATGATAGTAAACAAATGTGGCAAACAACAGAAAAACAAATATGGCAGAAAACAAATTTTGCATTTGCAAAATAAAAAACATGATAGATGACATAAACAAGTGTTGACAAGTTGAAAGAAAACAAATCTGGTAGGCATCTAAAAGCAAATAAGGTAGATGACAAAAAAACAAATAAGGCAAATGATGGAAAAACAAATTGGGTAATTACTGAAAAATCAGATATATAAGGTAAAAGAAAAACAAATATTATAAATGATGGTAAACAAATGTGGCAGAAAACAAATTTTGCATTTGCAAAATAAAAAACATGATAGATGACAAAGTGTTGACAAGTTGAAAGAAAACAAATCTGGTAGGCAACTAAAAAAAAAAAAGACAAATATTATAGAGGATGGTAAACAAATATGGCAGTAAACAAAGGTAGCGTTTTTGACAAAAGAAAAAAAAACACATGATGGATGACAGAAAGACGTTTTAACAATAGTTGAAAGAAAACAAATAAGGTAGGCAGGAGAAAAAAAACGAATCTGGTAGATGACAAAAAAAACAAACTGGTAGATGAAAAAAAAACAAATCCATGACGAAGACGATGGTTTGGAAGATGTTCCAGGTCTCCTGCTGTACGGAAATGAAACCCAGCGCATGTGCAAAGGAAAGGTAGAAGAACATCTAGCAGGGAAAAAACGAGTAAAAGCGGATGTCGGGAAGCGGCGATGGTGCGTTGGAGTGTTTGTTCTCGGGTCAGTGATGTTGTGCTTCTGCCCGAGGTGCTTCAGCGATCAGGAACGTCTCCGAGGTGTGAGATACACGGGAAAAAGCTCCGCCTCCTTATACCCGCCGTTCAGGGACGAATGTTTTCCGCCCGTGAAGTGCATTGTTTCAAGGCTTCGGGGGTCTTGGCTTTGCGTGGGCTTCACCATTTCTCTCTCTCTTTCTCGTTCTCTTTCTCTCTCTCTCTTGTATCCCTGTTTTTCCTCTGCTATTGTTTTCTCGTAGAGTCACAGTGCACGCTGTGTATCGAAGCAGAAGGTGAGTGGGCCTTGCTTTTCTTCCTTCTCGAAATTTTTGCTCATTTGACAAACCCCAGGGAACACACTTTCATTGTGTGTGTGTTAAGAGACACATTTTTCCCAGAGCCTCTTCAGATTTCCTTGGATGAAACTCCTACCTGCTGCAAATACGGTAACGCTGCGTCCGGGGACGGAGCACCGCGTGGCGATATCTAGCTAGATAATATAAAAACAAATATTGCAGGTGACAGAAACAAGAATAAACAAGTTGAAAGGAAACAAATCTGGTAGATGTCCGACGACTCAAATATGGTAGATAGGACAAAATATATAATAGATGATGGATAACAAATATGGTAGATGATAGAAAGTCAATTATGGTAGATGGGATAATAAATATGGTAGATATGAGAAAACATGGTGGATGACCCAAATAAGGTAGATGACAGAAAAACAAATATGGCATCTGATTGAAGACTCAAATATGGTAGGTGACAAACAAATAGGGCGATAAAAGAACAAGCATATGCTAGATGACAGAAACAAATATGGTAGGCAGGAGAAAAGCAGATATGGTAAATGACAAAAACAAAAATAATAGATGATAGAAAACAATAGATAGATTTCCTTGGATGAAACTCCTACCTGCTGCAAATACGGTAACGCTGCACCGCGTGGCGATATCTAGCTAGATGTATCTATCATAATTGTCTTTCCATATTTGTTATCCTCTATCCAGTATATATTTTGTCTGTATATTTGATTCTTCAGGCATAAATATTCATTATCGCGTACATGTCATCTATTATGTTTGTTTTTGTCATTTACCATATTTGTTTTTCTCCTGCCTACCATATTTGTTTTCTTTCAACTTGTTTATATGTCTAGCTAGATATCTGATCCGAGAAAGAAATTGTGGACGACAAAAAACAAAGTGAATCAAATATGGCGAATAATGAGGAAAAAAAAAAAGACACAAATATGGTAGATGAGCTAAAAGTGGGTAGAGAACGGGAGAATCAAATATGGTCGATAATAAAAGACTGGTGTAATATGACAGGAATAAAATATGGCACGCAACGGAAAATGAATATGGCAGACGAGGAAAAAACAAATTGGGTAGATTACTGGAAAATCGGATGTGGTAGATAAATCTAAATAAAAAAATACAATAATAGATGACGGCAAACGCGTGTGTCAAGAAGCAGAAAAGCACATATGTTGGGTGAAACAAATTGGGTAGATTACTAAAAAATCAGATATGGTAGATAAAAGAAAGACAAATGTGGTAGATGGAAGAAAGCAAATTTGACAGGCTACAAAAAATTCTTAGATGACAGAAAAATGACAAGTATAAACAACTTGAAAGAAAACAAATATGGTAGGCAGGAGAAAAGCAGATATGGTAAATGACAAAAACAAAAATAATAGATGACAGAAAACAAAATGTATGCGATAATAAATATTTCTGCCTGAAGAATCAAATATATAGACAGAATATATACTAGATAGAGGATAACAAATGTGGAAAGACAATTATGATAGATAATAGAAAAAAACAAATATTGCAGGTGACAGAAACAAGTATAAACAAGTTGAAAGAAAACAAATATGGTAGGCAGGAGAGAAGCAGATATGGTAGATGATAAAAGCAAATATAGTATGTAATAAAACAAATGCAGTAAATGACAGAAAACCAAAGATGGCAGGTGAAGTAAAAACAAATATGGTAGATGTCTGAAGACTCAAATATGGTAGATAGGACAAAATATACAATAGATGAGGTATAACAAATATGGTAGACAATAGAAAGTCAATTATGGTAGGAAAATGGCACAAGACAAATATGGTAGATCAAAGAAAACATAGTAAAACAAAAACAAATATGGTAGTTGACAGTAAACAAATAGGGTAGATGGCGGAAAAACAAATATGGTAGATAATATAAAAACAAATATTGCAGGTGACAGAAAACAAGTTGAAAGAAAACAAATATGGTAGATGACTGAAGACTCAAATATGGTAGATAAGACAAAATATATAATAGATGAGGGATAACAAATATGGTAGACGATAGAATGTCAATTATGGTAGAAAAAAATGGTACAAGATAAATATGGTAGATCAAAGAAAACATAGTAAAACAAAAAAAACTTAAAAAAATAAATATGGTAGTTGACAGTAAACAAATAGGGTAGATGACGGAAAAACAATTATGGTAGATATTAGAAAAAAACAAATATTGCAGGTGACAGAAACAAGTATAAACAAGTTGAAAGAAAACAAATATGGTAGGCAGGAGAGAAGCAGATATGGTAGATGATAAAAGCAAATATAGTATGTAATAAAACAAATGCAGTAAATGACAGAAAACCAAAGATGGCAGGTGAAGTAAAAACAAATACGGTAGATGTCTGAAGACTCAAATATGGTAGATAGGACAAAATATATAATACTGAAGGAAACCAAATATGGTAGACAATAGAAAGTCAATTATGGTAGAAAAAATAAAACATAGTAAAACAAAAAAAAACAAATATGGTAGGTGACAGTAAACAAATAGGGTAGATGGCGGAAAAACAAATATGGTAGATAATATAAAAACAAATATTGCAGGTGACAGAAAACAAGTTGAAAGAAAACAAATATGGTAGACAGGAGAGAAGCAGATATGGTAGATGATAAAAGCAAATATAGTAGATAATAAAACAAATGCAGAATATGACAGAAAAGATGGCAGGAGAAGTTAAAACAAATACGGTAGGTGACTGAAGACTCAAATATGGTAGTTGACAGAAAACAAATAAGGTAGGTGACGGAAAAAACAAATATGGTAGATAACAGAAAAAAACATTTGATAGATGTAGAAAACAAATATGGTAGATGACTGAAGACTCAAATATGGTAGATAGGACAAAATATACAATAGATGAGGGATAACAAATATGGTAGATGATAGAAAGTCAATTATGGTAGGAAAATGGCACAAGACAAATATGGTAGATCAAAGAAAACAGTAAAACAAAAAAAACTACAAAAACAAATATGGTAGTTAAGAGTAAACAAATAGGGTAGATAATAGAAAAACACAATTTGGTAGATAACAGAAAAAAACAAATATGGTAGTTGACAGTAAACAAAGTATAAACAAAGTGAAAGAAAACAAATATGGAAGGCTGCAGGGAAACAAATACGGTAGATGACTGAAGACTCAAATATGGCAGATAAGACAAAATGAAACAGATTACGGATAACAAATATAGTAAACGACAGACAAAAAAACAAAAACAAATATGGTAGTTGACAGTAAACAAATATGGTACGATACAAATATGATAGATAAGAGAAAACATAGTAAAACAAAAAAACAACAAACAACAAAGACAAATATGGTAGTTGACAGAAAACAAATATGGTAGATAATAGAAAAACAAAAAATGGTAGATAACAGATAAAAAACATTTGATAGATGACAGAAACAAGTATAAACAAGGTGAAAGAAAACAAATATGGTAGATGACTGAACGACTCAAATATGGTAGATAAAACAAAATATACAATAGATGAGGGAAAACAAATATGGTAGATGATAGAAAGTCAATTATGGTAGAAAAATGGCATAACACAAATATGGTAGATCAAAGAAAACATAGTAAAACAAAAAAAAACTACAAAAACAAATATGGTAGTTAAGAGTAAACAAATAGGGTAGATAATAGAAAAACACAATTTGGTAGATAACAGAAAAAAACAAATATGGTAGTTGACAGTAAACAAAGTATAAACAAAGTGAAAGAAAACAAATATGGAAGGCAGCAGGGAAACAAATACGGTAGATGACTGAAGACTCAAATATGGCAGATAAGACAAAATAAAACATGGATAACAAATATAGTAAACGACAGAAAAGGAAATACGGTACATGACAAAACAAATATGGTACATCAGAGAAAACATGGTGGATGATATAAAACAAACAAACAAACAAAAAAACAAATATGGTAGATTGCAGCGCACGAATCCGGACGCAGTGCTGAGATCCGGCTGCCCGATGATTGGCTGAGCTGGTAAAAGGGGGCGGGGCCTCGCTGGATTTTTTTCTTATTTGTTTCACTTTCAAATCACATTCATCATTCGTACAGGAAGCCGCGTGTGCATGTGCACTACTGACCACTCCTCTATCGCTCTGTCCATCGCTCACTCTCTCCATCATTCTGTCTCTCACTCTCTCATTCCATCTGTCTCTCCATCTCTGTCTGTCTATCACATTCTATCCCCTTTTAATTTGTTCTCTCTCTCTCTCTCTCTCTCTCTATCCATTTATGGCTTCCTCTGTTTTTATTTCTATTTCCCCTCTATCATTCTCTCTTTCCTTCTCTTTCTTTTCACTGTCTTTCTTCCCTTCTTTTTGTCATTCACATCCTCTAGCACTCTTTTTTGCCTTGCTTCATCTATCACTATCGCTCTCTTTCGTCTCTGCCTCTCTCTTTTATTCTTTCAACCTCTCCATTTTTCTTGCTTTTATTCTATCACTTCCTTTTAGTCTCTCTCTCTCTCTCTCTCCTCTCTTGCTATCATTCCTCTTCTGTTTGTCTTTCACTCTAACCATCTTTTCTTGCTCTCGATTGCTCACTCACTATTTTTATTCTCTTTTCTATTCTCTCTCTGTCTCTCATTCTATCACCTCTCTCTCTCTCTCTCTCTCTTTCACTCTATTCCTTTTCTCTGTCTCTCCAGATCCCTCTCTCACATTCTGTTTCTGAATATACCAGTTTATCATTGTCTCTCATTCTATCACCTCTCTCTCTCTCTCTCTCTCTCTATTATTCCTTTTCTGTTTGTCTTTCACTCTAACCAGCTTTTCTTTCATCCTCTCAATTTTTCTGTCTTTTATTCTATCACTTCCTTTTAGTCTCATTATCTATCTATCTATCTATCTATCTATCTATCTATCTATCTATCTATCTATCTATCTATCTATATCTATCTATCTATCTATCATCTCTCTCCTCTCTCTCTCTCTCCCTCTCTCTAACTCCTTTTCTGTTTGTCTTTCACTCTAACCATCTTCTCTTTCGTCCTCTCAATTTTTCCGTCTTTTATTCTATCACTTTCTTTTAGTCTCATTCTCTCTCTCACACACTCCTTTTTCTTTCACTCTAACCATCTTTTCTTGCTCTCGATTCCTCACTCACTATTTTTGTTCTCTTTCACTCTACATTTAATTCACTCTCTTATCACTTATCTTTCTCTCTCCTCTCTCTCTTCCCTCTCTCTCTCCCTCTCTCTCTCTCTCTCTCACTCTATGTAGAGAGATGTGTCAGTGTGTTAGTCTCAGTCATGCTTTGCTGTTCTCTGCCTCACTCCTGCTCTTCTCTTCTCACCTCCCAAACTCATCCCATATAAATAAGTGAACAGAAACACAGAAATCGTAGTTTGGAGAGAGAGAGAGAGAGAGAGAGAGAGAGAGAGAGAGAAGAGAGAGATGGATGGCATCAGATAGATAGAGAGAGAGAGGGAGAGAGAGAGAGACTTGGGAATGTCTGAGAATCATCTCAAGATGATGAAGAAAGTGTATATATATATATATATAGATATATTTAAGGGGCACGGTGGTTTAGTGGTTAGCACGTTCGCCTCACACCGCCAGGGTCCGGGTTCGATTCCCGTCTCGGCCATGTGTGTGTGGAGTTTGTGCATGTTCTCCCCGTGTCTCAGGGGGTTTTTCTCCGGGTTCTCCGGTTTCCTCCCCCGGTCCAAAAACATGCACTGTAGGTTGATTGGCACCTTGGAAAATTGTCCCTTGTGTATGAATGTGAGTGTGTGTGTGTGATGGGTTGATATTCCATCCAGGGTGTATCCTGCCTTAATGCCCATAGACGCCTGAGATAGACACAGACTCCCCGTGACCCGAGGGAAGATCGGATAAAGCGCTAGAAGATGAATGAATGAATGAATATATAAACACCATTTCACTCTTTAGACTTTATTGTTCCTTTCTATTTAAAATTGTTATATTTTTGATTACATTAATGTTAATACATGAATTTAATTGTATTTTTTATCGTATTTTATTACAATCTTTTAGAATGTAATGTCTAGTTTCTTGTTTACATGCTGGACAAAAGGAAAAAGGGATTTGTTTACTCCGTGTTCGACGCCGTGTGAATGCTGCACGTGGCGAATACGGATTTAGGAAACGGGAATCTGAATCGGATTTTGAATGTGAATTCAGATTGAAATTCGTATTTGATTTGGATTCGAAATGTAAATTTGAATGAAAAGTGGCGTTTTTAAATCCGAAGATCAATTTGATTTCCATTTTGAATGTATTTATTTATTTATTTATTTTTATTTGAATTTAAATGTGAACTTTAATTTGAATTGGAATTTAAATACTAAATGAATAAGGACAGTGTGAACGTAATATTACTGGACACACTACTATCCCGTATCTCTAGCGTTGTTTTTGTAGCGCTGTGTGTGTGTGTGTGTGTGTGTGTGTGTGTGTGTGTGTGTGTGTGTGATCCTGAGAATCCTGTGTTCCTATTGGATTAAAACCAAATGGAATCCGATGCCGTAACGACCAACATGAACTTGCACACACACACACACACATACACACGCACACACATACACATTGGCATAACATGACACCACACTGTGCATGTTCAAAAGTATTGGCACCTTATCCATGAAGATCTTCTTTCCATGTGCTCTGAGCGGAAACTCCTGATGTGTAGGTGAAGCTCCTCAGGTCCTCACCTACATCAGCACCTGACTTTACTAACACACACGTATCACTCGTCCACAGTAACATCTCCTGGAGCTTCTCCTCAGACGTGTGGAGTTTATTATGAGATCTGATGGAGACTCGGAGAAGGACAAACTCGTCCCATCGTCAGGCGTCCAAAAACGTCTTGTTGAACTCGAGTTGTCGTTAGCGTGTAGTAAAAGTGTGTGTGTGTGTGTGTGTGTGTGTGTGTGTGTGTGTGTGTGTGATTTAGATTGAAAACTTTGGGATTTTCTCTTTGTATGTTGTGTAATAAATTGTGTGTGTGTGTGTGTGTGTGTGTGCACGCCTCATGCTTTCTTATCTTTCTGGGGACATTTTTTGGCTCCTCACAGACAACAAACAAAGCTTAAAAAGCCGCCTACAGGAGCGGAATGTCTGTAATAACACACACACACACACACACACACACACACACACACACACACACACACACACACACACGATTCTTTTGACATATCAGGAAAATAGCAGCAGTGAACAGAATAAACGGAGAGGAGCAATTAAAGCCCAATCTCTGTTCTCTGTGAGATAAACCAATCTAGCTTTGGTTTCTCCGTCCAAAAGACAATTAGTCAATCATTTTACCCACACGGTGTTTGTCTCCTGGGGTGTGTGTGTGTGTGTGTGTGTGTGTGTGTGTGTGTGTGTGTGTGTGTGTGTGTGTGTGTGTGTGTGTGTGTGTGTGTGCGTGTTGTTGTGTGTTTGTGATTGAAAAAAAAAGAAGTGATGGAAGGCATGAGAGAAAGTCAAATATGTTTCCAAGTTTGCACACTGCAGCTTGTGTGTGTGCGTGCGTGTGTGTGTGGTGTGTGTGTGTGTGTGTGTGTGTGTGTGTGTGTGTGTGTGTGTGTGTGTGCGTGCGTGTGCGGTGTGTGTGTGTGTGTGTGTGGTGTGTGTGTGTGTGTGTGTGTGTGCGTGTGTGGCGTGTGTGTGTGTGTGTGTGTGTGTGTGTGTGTGTGTGTGTGTGTGTGTGTGTGGAGGGAGAAAAATAACACATCAGACAGCTTGAGTCAAGGGAGTGTGTGAGAAGATGGAAGCGTCACGCCCCTCGTAATCTCAAACAGAAATAAATATACCAAGAGAGAGGAGAGAGAGAGAAGAGAGGGGAGAGAAAAGGGAGGCAGAGACAGGAAGGAGAGGATGGAGGGAAGAGAGGATGGAAGGATAAGGAAGAAGAAAGGGAGGAGAGGAATCGGGAGAAGTAATAAGGGAGGAAAGGGAGGGGAGGAAGGGGGGACTGAGTGGGGTAAGAAGAACAATGGGAGAGAGAGAGAGTGGGGGGGGAAAGAGAGGAAACTGAAATACGGACGAAGAGAGAGAGATAGAGAGAGAAGAGAGAGAGCGAGAGAGAGAGAGAGAGAGAGAGAGAGAGAGAGAGAGAGAGAGAGAGAGAGAGATGGAAAAGGACGGAAGGAAAAGCATCGGGAAGGGAAGGAAGAAAAATGTAAAGGAAGGGAGGAAAAGTATAACGGAAGCAAGTAATGAAGGAAAGAAGGAAGGGAAAGAGAGGAAGAAAGGAAGAAATAAAGAAAGAAAAAAGAAAGAAAGAAAGAAAAAAAGGAAGGATGAAGGAAGGAAGGAGGTAAGGGGAGGAAGGAGGAAGGAAGGAAGGGAGGGAAGGAAGGAAAAAAGGAAGGAAGAAAAAAAGAAGATCGGAGCGAAGGAAAAGAATAAAGGAAGCAAGGAAGGAAAGAAAAGATAGGTAAAGAAAGAAAGAAAGAAAGAAAGCAAAAAGAGAGAAGAGGACAATTAGAAAGATACAAAAGAGAAGAAAAGAAAGAACAAAAGAAGAAAAATAGGAAAGGGAGGGAGGAGGGAAAGAAAAGATAAAGGAGGAAGAAAAATAGAAAGGAGGGAGGGAAAGAATAAGGGAAAAGAATAAAGAAGGAAGAAATTCCCCCCTAAGGAAAGAAGGAATTAAAATATAGAAGAGACTGAAAATGGGTGCACGGTGGTTTAGTGGTTAGCACGTTCGCCTCACACCGCCAGGGTCCGGGTTCGATTCCCGTCTCGGCCATGTGTGTGTGGAGTTTGTGCATGTTCTCCCCGTGCCTCAGGGGGTTTTTTCTCCGGGTTCTCCGGTTTCCCTCCCCCGGTCCAAAAACATGCACAGTAGGTTGATTGGCACCTTGGAAAATTATCCCTAGTGTATGAATGTGTGTGGGTGTGTGTGTGTGTGTGTGTGTGTGTGTGTGTGTGGGTGTGTGTGTGTGTGTGTGTGTGTGTGTGTGTGTGTGTGTGTGTGTGTGTGATGGGTTGGCATTCCATCCAGGGTGTATCCTGCCTTAACGCCCATAGACGCCTGAGATAGACACAGACTCCCCGTGACCCGAGGGAAGATCGGATAAATTTTTTTAAAGCGCGCGCTAGAAGATGAATGAATGAATGAAGAGACTGAAAATGAAAGAAAATAAGAAAGAAAAAAGAAAGAAAGAAAAAGAAAGAGAAAGATAATAGGAAAGAAGGAAGGAAGGAAGAAGTGAAAAGAGGAAGAAAGGAAGAAAAAATAAAAAGGACAGAGGGAAGGAAAAGAATAAAGGAAGCAAGGAAGGACATAAAAGATGATGAAAGAAATGAAGCAAGGATGGGAGGGAGGTGAATTAAGGAAGCATGGGAGGAAAAGAAAGGAAAGACAGAAGGAAGAACAGATATAAAGGAGGGAGGGAAGGAAAGAAAGAAGGGAGGAAGGAAGAAAAAATAAAAAGAACGGAGGGAAGAAAAGGAATAAATGAAGCAAGGAAAGACAGAAAAGATGGGGAAACAAAGAAAGAAAGTGAGGTGAACAAAGGAGGTGAATTAAGGAGAGAAGTGAAGAAAAGAAAGGAAAGACAGAATTAAGAACAAATAGAAAGGAGGGACGGAAGGAAAAGAATGAAAGAAGGAAAGAAGGATTAAAATTAAAGAAGAAACTGTGAAAGAAAGAAAGAAATAAAGAAAGGATGGGATGAAGCTGAATTAAGGAGGGCAGCGAGGAAAAGAAAGGGAAGACGGAAGGAAGAACAAATAGAAAGGAGGGAGGGAAGGAAAAGAATGAAGGAAGGAAGGAAAGAAGGATTAAAATTAAAGAAGAGACTGAGAAAGAAAGAAAGAATGAAAGAAAGGATGAGAGGGTGGGGAATTAAGGAGGGAGCGAAGGAGGGAAGCGAAGAAAAGAAAGGAAAGACAGAAGGAAGAACAAATAGAAAGGAGGGAGGGAAGGAAAAGAATGAAGGGAGGAAGAAAAGAAGGAATTACCAAAAAAATACAGAAGAGAGTGAGAGAGAAGAAAGAAAGAAAGAAAGAAAGGATGGGAGGGAGGTGAATTAAGTAGGGAAGCGAAGAAAAGAAAGGGAAGATGGAAGGAAGGAAGAACAAATAGAAAGGAGGGAGGGAAGGAAAAGAATTAAGGAAGGAAGAAAAGAAGAGCCTGAGAAAGAAAGAAAGAAAATAGAAATGGTAGGAGGAGAAGGAAGGAAGGCGGGAAAGACGGAGGGAAAGAAAGGAATGAAGGAAGGAAAACATGAGGAAGAATAGAATGAATGAATAAGAAGAACGAAGGGAGAGAGATAGAGACGAAAGAAGGGAGTTTTATATCTGGATAAAGGAGGGAGACAGAACGAGTGCGGAACGATAGAACACACAGGGAGAAAAGTGGAGGCTGCTAAAACATTCCGCGAGAAGTCGCTAGTTTTAAATTAGCGCTTAGCGAGCTAAAAACGAGGCAGAAGCTGTTCACTTGACTCGGAGAGAAAACACACACGATACGTTGCTGTAACGTTCCTAAGCGTTACTTCTACGTTCCTAAGCGTTACTTATACGTTCCTTAACGTTACTTCTACGTTCCTTAGCGTTACTTCTACGTTCCTAAGCGTTACTTCTACGTTCCTAAGCGTTACTTCTACGTTCCTTAGCGTTACTTCTACGTTCCTTAACGTTACTTCTACTTTCCTTAGCGTTACTTCTACGTTCCTAAGCGTTACTTCTACGTTCCTTAAGCGTTACTTCTACGTTCCTTAACGTTACTTCTACTTTCCTTAGCGTTACTTCTACGTTCCTAAGCGTTACTTTACTTCTACGTTCCTTAGCGTTACTTCTACTTTCCTTAGCGTTACTTCTACTTTCCTTAACGTTACTTCTACATTCCTAAGCGTTACTTCTACGTTCCTTAACTTTACTTCTACTTTCCTTAGCGTTACTTCTACGTTCCTAAGCGTTACTTCTACGCTCCTAAGCGTTACTTCTACGTTCCTTAGCGTTACTTCTACGTTCCTAAGCGTTACTTCTACGTTCCTTAGCGTTACTTCTACGTTCCTTAACGTTACTTCTACTTTCCTTAGCGTTACTTCTACTTTCCTTAACGTTACTTCTACGTTCCTTAGCGTTACTTCTACGTTCCTTAACTTTACTTCTACTTTCCTTAGCGTTACTTCTACGTTCCTAAGCGTTACTTCTACGTTCCTCGTTACTTAAGTTCCTTAACGTTACTTCTACGTTCCTTAGCGTTACTTCTACGTTCTAAGCGTTACTTCTAGCGTTACTTCTACTTTCTACTTAGCCTTCGTTACTTCTACGTTCCTTAGCGTTACTTCTACGTTCCTTAACGTTACTTCTACTTTCCTTAGCGTTACTTCTACGTTCCTTAACGTTACTTCTACTTTCCTTAGCGTTACTTCTACGTTCCTAAGCTTTACTTCTACTTTCCTTAGCGTTACTTCTACGTTCCTTAACGTTACTTCTACTTTCCTTAGCGTTACTTATACGTTCCTAAGCATTACTTCTACTTTCCTTAGCGTTACTTCTACGTTCCTAAGCATTACTTCTACTTTCCTTAGCGTTACTTCTACGTTCCTTAACGTTACTTCTACGTTCCTTAGCGTTACTTCTACGTTCCTTAACGTTACTTCTACGTTCCTTAGCGTTACTTCTACGTTCCTTAACTTTACTTCTACTTTCCTTAGTGTTACTTCTACGTTCCTAAGCGTTACTTCTACGTTCCTTAACGTTACTTCTACGTTCCTTAGCGTTACTTCTACGTTCCTTAACTTTACTTCTACTTTCCTTAGCGTTACTTCTACGTTCCTAAGCGTTACTTCTACGTTCCTTAACGTTACTTAAGCGTTACTTCTACGTTCCTTAAGCGTTACTTCTACGTTCCTTAGCGTTACTTCTACGTTCCTTAAGCGTTACTTATACGTTCCTTAACGTTACTTCTACGTTCCTTAGCGACTTTATTTCCTAAGCGTTACTTCTACTTTCCTTAGCGTTACTTCTACGTTCCTTAGCGTTACTTCTACTTTCCTTAGCGTTACTTCTACTTTCCTTAGCGTTACTTCTACTTTCCTTAGCGTTACTTCTACTTTCCTTAGCGTTACTTCTACGTTCCTAAGCGTTACTTATACGTTCCTTAACGTTACTTCTACGTTCCTTAAAGTTACTTATACGTTCTATTCCAAAATCTCCTCGCCTCCGAACGATTCATTCATTTTAAACAATTCTTCAATACGACTCCGGAGAATGAGTCGTCTCAAAAGAGTGATTCGTTCGTTTTGTATTTGACACACACAAACAATGAGTCGTCTGGTCTTAAGTAACCATAATAAAGTAATTAATTCACAAAGGAAGCATTTAAGAAATTTATTTGATTGTGCAGTAAACATCAACAACATTTCTGATCATCAAGAAAAATGTCGCATTAAAGGAAGAAAATTATATATAGTTTATATATATTTATATATAATTTTTTTAATAATCTATTATATATTATATATATATAGATATATAAAAATAAACAGATATATCTATATATATATTCTATTTTTTTTATTTTTTTTTTTTATTATATATAATATTATAAATAAATAAATAAACCTGCCCTAAAAAATATATATATATATATATATATATATTTTTTTTTATTATATATAATCTATATATATATATATATAATTATAGATATATATATATATTATAAAAACATTACTGTAATACTGTACTGTAATTAACTGTTATAATTATATACATTTCTTTCAAAATTTCTCCCTTTAATAAAATGATTGATTATTAAATATTTATTTTATTCTAGAAATTATCCTTTTATTATGAATTTCTTGTTAATGACAATGTTATTTGTTTAGTGGTTGGTTTGAAGTGTAAAATATGGGACGTGGCTCCTTTAAGAATTGTGTTCCGGTTGCTTTTCCCATATAAACTGGTGATACGGTGTTTAGGTTATACGGAAGCGCTTTTATTGCGTTCAGTAAAAATGCGCTTTATTGCAGTAATACGGATTTGGGAATGCGATGCGCTTGCGTAAGGTTCCATACGGTAATATACGCTAATATAGTGAGGAGATCGTACCTGTTGTGAATGCGCAGCTAGGGGGCGTCATTGGGGGGAAATTTAGGAAACGTGAGTGGATGCACTGAACGTTTATTTATTTATTTATTTATTTGTTGTTCGGGTTTCGTTCATTCGCAACAACACGACGCAGAGTGAAGGAGCAGATCACTCACATAGTAATGTACACTGCGTTATAACACCTTAACAAGTAATGTCAATTTGCGTTAACATCTTATATATATATATATATATAAATAAATAACATGTATTGGTCCATGAATTGTGAGTCAGCGTTATGCTTTTTAACAAACAGAAGCATTGATATTCCGTTAATGGTGAATGATGAAGCCCCCGTGCGCAGTAATGATTATGAGGATGTAATAGCGGCGGGAATGGAGCCGATTGAGTAACGGCGCTGATGTTTGCGGCGCTGGTGGGATCCGCGGACGAGCACCGGGGCGTCCTTGACCCTGCGGTTAATACTCGGCGTTTCTGCAGCGTTGCTATGAATAGCATTAAAACAAAGCCGTAAAACAAAGTGATGGATCTGCGGCTCGGGTGCGAAGCAGCTGCGAACACCTCTGGATTTATTCGCCGGCGGTTTCGTGCATCTGCTGCGAGCGTCGTGCTGCATGCGTAAAGAGGATTACATGAGGAAGTCACATGACCCGCATCCCTTTCTACATTTATGGCATTTGGAAATCCAGAATAATGATCTCATTTATAGAAATGAGCGGGGGAGGGTTTAAGGGCCACGCCCGAGGGCCCGACAGTGCTGTGGGATATAAACATCTTAACCAATGAGGTGTTTTCACATCACGCCACAATCTATCCATAGTAGCTATAAACGCTCGTTCCCTCTCCAAACGTTTTCATTCTCTCTCTCTCTCTCTCTCTCTCTCTCTCTCTCTCTCTCTCTCTCTCTCTCTCTCTCTCTCTCTCTGAATTGTACTGGAGACTCCTTCAGGCATTTCTCATCACCGTGAACGTTCCTGTTACTATAGATCCACATTCTGACCAATCAGGATCGAGAATAACAATCATTAATCACACACCTTTATCCTTTATTGCATTCTTAACAACCCAGCAGCTATAGGGTTAAGGGCCTGACTCAGGGGCCCCTGAGTGTCAGCTTGATTAGCATGTAGCATCTCTCGTGCTGGTGGGCGTTTAGTGGTAGTTTCATTCCTCGGGTAGAAGTATAGATTGATAGTATAGGTTGTGAGTTCAAGTCCCCCAGCTACTGCTTCTCATGGGCCCCCGAGCAAGGCCCCTTGAGATTTGGTGAAGGTTTGTAGAAAAAAAAAAACAAGGACTGATTTGAGGCGTGTCGTGCGTCACGTATACAGAAGCTAATTAATTATTAATGAAATCACATGATCAAATTTGAGATAAGCCCCGCCCACTTTGTTGGGTCACTCAAGGATTGGGACTTCTTATGTTCTTCTCCGCATGTTCCCGAATCACGGCTTGACGTTCAGATCCGTCCTTCCCGCTGAACTGGCGCTCTGGTTTGTGGTCAGTAAGAGACGTTCGTTTCCTCCCCGCAGCCGCGTCGCTCGGCGAGATCACAGATGGCGGCGACGCTTCCTCCCATTTCTCATCATTGCAGGAGTAATGAGGAAGCGGAGGAGCTCTGATCTCTGTACACAGGCTCTTCCTGTGCCATCAGGCGCGGCCCCCGAGGGCCTTCCGTGGCTCTCCAGATCTAACCGTAATAACATTAGGGTTTAATGCAGGGTCCCGGAGCTCCGGGCCTCGTATCGACTCGGCCAGATCTTTAATTTTGGAAATGCGTTTACAATCATTGCTGCTTATATGCGGCCCTCGTTCGCTCGCTCGCCGCACGGCGTCTCCGGGCCGAGATTCAACCTCACGTTACATCCAACCGAAGGTTAATGTTCTGTTCGGTATCTGCGTATTACTCCTTTGTCAGTCTGAGTGAAGGAGGCGTGGCCACTGGGCCTTCTAATAAAGTGGGTTTGATTTGTTTATCAGACTAATTGATGGAGGCGTGGCCTCTGTGCGTCTCAGTTTTAATGAAAAAGGTGGGATTTGTTTATCCGACTAATTAAAGGAGGCGTGGCCATTCTCCCTCTGCCCTAATTAAGGAGGTGTGGTTTCCTTGTCGGACTAATGGAAGGAGGCGTGGCTACTTGTGCCCTCAGTTCTAGTAAAGAAAGTGTGGCTTGTTTGTCTGACTAATTAAAGGAGGCGTGGCCATTCTCCCTCTGCCCTAATTAAGGAGGTGTGGTTTCCTTTGTCACACTAATTGATGGAGTGGTCCATAATATCTCACAGTTATAGTAAAGGGGTGTGGCTTGTTTGTCTGACTAATTGAAGGATTAGTCCTAATTAAGAAGGTGTTATTGTCCAAAATATCTAGTAAAGAGGTGTGGCTTGTTTATCAGACTATTGCAAGGAGGTGTGGCCACTGTGGCTCACAGTTCTAAAAAAGGGGTGTGGTTTGTCAGGTTAATTAAAGGAAATGTGGCCATTCTCCCTCTGCCCTAAAGAAGTAGATGTGGTTTCCTTTGTCACACTAATTGAAGGAGGCGTGGCCATTCTCCCTCTGCCCTAATTAAGGAGGTGGGGTTTCCTTTGTCACACTAATTGAAAGGGGTGTGGTCCATAATATCTAGTAAAGGGGTGTGGCTGGTTTATCAGACTAATGCAAGGAGGTGTGGCCACTGTGGCTCACAGTTCTAAAAAAGAGGTGTGGTTTGTTTGTCAGTTTAATTAAAGGAGGCGTGGCCATTCTCCCTCTGCCCTAATTAAGGTGGTGTTGTTCCCTTGTCGGACTAATGGAAGGAGGCGTGGCTACTTGTGCCCTCTGTTCTAGTAAAGAAGGTGTGGCTTGTTTGTCTGACTAATTGAAGGAGGTGTGGCCATTCTCCCTCTGCCCTAATTAAGGAGGTGGGGTTTCCTTTGTCAGACTAATTGAAAGGGGTGTAGTCCATAATATCTAGTAAAGGGGTGTGGCTTGTTTATCAGACTAATGCAAGGAGGTGTGGCCACTGTGGCACACATTTCTAAAAAAGAGGTGTGGTTTGTTTGTTAGGTCAATTAAAGGAGGCGTGGCCATTCTCCCTCTGCCCTAAGGGAAGGAGGCGTGTCTACTTGTGCCCTCAGTTCTAGTAAAGAAGGTGTGGCTTGTTTATCAGATAATAGAAACACTAATTGAAGGAGGTGTCGCCTCAATATCTCTCAGTTGTAGTAAAGTGGGTGTGGCTTGTTTGTCCGACCAATTGAAGGAAGGGTGTCAATTCACCCTCTGCCCTAATCAAGGAGGTGTGGTTTCTTTGTTAATTGAAACCGCCGTGGCCACACATCTCATAAAGGGGTGTGGCTTGTTTAGCAGATTCATGCAAGAAGGCGTGGCCATTCTGCCTATGCCTCAGTCAAGGGGGCGTGGTTTCTGTGACAGAAATGAAAAGTGGGGTGTGGCTACTGTGAAAAAGGTGTGGCTTGTTTTTAACCCCTCCAGACTTCACAGCAGGAGGTGTGGCCACAATATCTCTCGGGTTCTAGTAAGGAGGGTGTGGCTTGTTGATTTTTCGTTTGACTAATTGAATGGGGGCGTGGCTTCCTGGTCAGATTCATTGAAGGAGGCGTGGCCACGCTATATGTGTCGTCTCGAAATTGTAAAAGGCGCTTTTTTTTTCCTCCCCCGTCACGGTGTTGCGTCTTATCAGCACATTTCACATGCAGTCGCAGAAGCAGTCTGCAGAAGGCTTAGCCTTTTCAATAGAGATATAAAGATTTAGAGAGAGAGAGAGAGAGAGAGAGAGAGAGAGAGAGAGAGAGAGAGAGAGAGGGAGGAAGTCGAGATGCAGAAGCTTTGTGCCACTCGACAGCCATCTTATAAAATGGAACATCTCTTATTGGCCGATGGCACGTAGCCCAGTGAAGTGGCTTAGGCAGGCACACTATTTAACATGTGAATACGCTTACACACACACACACACACACACACACACACACACACACACACACACACACACACTCTTTAAGTGCTTAGTGTTTGGCCAAAAAGCATCGTTTTAACTGCAGGAAAGGCAGTGAAGGGCCTCTTAAAGAGCCACGCATCATAACACCACTCACACACACACACACACACACACACACACACACTCGTCTTCCATTTCAACACTCCATCACTTTCATTTCTGCCTCGCCTGCCACATTCCATCCATTCCATCTGAGAGACAGGAGTGTGTGTCGGCTTAAACGTGTAAACTCTCCTCACTATATTTACACTTCACACACCTACGCCGGATAAAATCCCGGGGAGGAAGAAAACACAGCGCGGCGCGTTTCAATGAACCAAACCTTGAGACCGTCACTGCGTCGTAGCGTTCTCACACCCTGTTTACATTTACAGCATGACGCTCCTTATCCACGTACAAATAGTGCTGCAGGTCTCCATCTGAGATTCATTCAGGTACCCCCCCCCTCCGGGCGCACCCACGGCGTCCCATACTTGCTCAGGCCTTCCTGTCACCCTCCGCCGTAGGGGGCACGGTGGTTTAGTGGTTAGCACGTTCGCCTCACACCGCCAGGGTCCGGGTTCGATTCCCGTCTCGGCAATGTGTGTGTGGAGTTTGTGCATGTTCTCCCCGTGTCTCAGGGGGTTTTTTTTCTCTCCGGGTTCTCCGGTTTCCTCCCCCGGTCCAAAAACATGCAGGTTGATTGGCACCTTGGAAAATTGTCCCTAGTGTATGAATGTGTGTGTGTGTGTGTGTGTGTGTGATGGGTTGGCATTCCATCCAGGGTGTATCCTGCCTTAATGCCCATAGACGCCTGAGATAGACACAGACTCCCCGTGACCCGAGGGAAGATCGGATAAAGCGCTAGAAGATGAATGAATGAATGAATAAACATAAACACAGTTGAGGGATGTTTATTTTTGGTTCCATGGACAGTGAGAAGGAAGAAGTGTTATTATGGGATGTTGTTGGAAGAGA
>JACRUU010000012.1:1056797-1060798 GCA_030449085.1 Kryptopterus vitreolus
CAGATCCACCCACGTCTCAGATCTTCATCTCGTCTCAGATCCACTTCATCTCGTCTCAGATCCAATTCATCTCGTCTCAGATCCACTTCATCAGATCCACCATCACGTCTCAGATCCACTTCATCTCGTCTCAGATCCATCCACTTCATCTCGTCTCAGATCCACTTCACTTCAGATCCACTTCATCTCATCTCAGATCCACTTCATCTCATCTCAGATCCACTTCATCTCGTCTCAGATCCACTTCATCTCGTCTCAGATCCACTTCATCTCGTCTCAGATCCACTCAGATCATCTTCGTCTCAGATCCACTTCATCTCGTCTCAGATCCAATTCATCTCAGATCCACTTCATCTCATCTCAGATCCACTTCATCTCTCTCAGATCCACTTCACTTCACTTCATCTCATCTCAGATCCACTTCATCTCGTCTCAGATCCAATTCATCTCGTCTCAGATCCACTTCATCTTGTCTCAGATCCACTTCATCTCGTCTCAGATCCAATTCATCTCGTCTCAGATCCACTTCATCTCATCTCAGATCCACTTCATCTCATCTCAGATCCACCATCACGTCTCAGATCCACTTCATCTCATCTCAGATCCACCACTTCATCTCTCATCTCAGATCCACTTCATCTCGTCTCAGATCCACTTCATCTTCATCTCAGATCCACTTCATCTCACAATTCATCTCGTCTCAGATCCACTTCATCTTGTCTCAGATCCACTTCATCTCGTCTCAGATCCAATTCATCTCGTCTCAGATCACTTCTCTTGTCTCAGATCCACTTCATCTCGTCTCAGATCCAATTCATCTCGTCTCAGATCCACTTCATCACGTCTCAGATCCACTTCATCTCACGTCTCAGATCCACTTCATCTCATCTCAGATCCATTCATCTCATCTCAGATCCACTTCATCTCATGTCTCAGATCCACTTCATCTCATCTCGTCTCAGATCCACTCAATCATCACGTCTCAGATCCACTTCATCTCATCTCAGATCATCACGTCTCAGATCCACTTCATCTCGTCTCAGATCCACTTCACTTCATCATCGTCTCAGATCCACTTCATCTCATCTCAGATCCACTCAGATCATCACGTCTCAGATCCACTTCATCTCATCTCAGATCCACTTCATCTCATCTCAGATCCTCTTCTCATCTCAGATCCACTTCACTCAGTCTCAGATCCACTTCATCTCAGATCATCCGTCTCAGATCCACTTCATCTCACGTCTCAGATCCACTTCATCTCGTCTCAGATCCACTTCATCTCAGATCCACTTCTCTCATCTCAGATCCACTTCATCTCGTCTCAGATCCAATTCATCTCGTCTCAGATCCACTTCATCTTGTCTCAGATCCACTTCATCTCAGATCTCAGATCCAATTCATCTCGTCTCAGATCCACTTCATCTCCTCTCAGATCCACTTCATCTCGTCTCAGATCCACTTCATCTCAGATCCACTTCATCTCGTCTCAGATCCACTTCATCTTGTCTCAGATCCACTTCATCTCGTCTCATCTCGTCTCAGATCCAATTCATCTCGTCTCAGATCCACTTCATCTCATCTCGTCTCAGATCCACTTCATCTCGTCTCAGATCCACCATCACGTCTCAGATCCACTTCATCTCATCTCAGATCCACTTCATCCTCTCAGATCCACTTCATCTCGTCTCAGATCCACTTCATCTCAGATCCACTTCATCTCATCTCAGATCCACTTCATCTCGTCTCAGATCCACTTCATCTTGTCTCAGATCCACTTCATCTCGTCTCAGATCCAATTCATCTCGTCTCAGATCCATCTTCATCTCGTCTCAGATCCACTTCATCTCGTCTCAGATCCACTTCATCTCGTCTCAGATCCAATTCATCTCGTCTCAGATCCACTTCATCTCATCTCAGATCCACTTCATCTCGTCTCAGATCTCATCTCAGATCCACTTCTTCACGTCTCAGATCCACTTCATCTCGTCTCAGATCCAATTCATCTCGTCTCAGATCCACTTCATCGTCTCAGATCCACTTCATCTCGTCTCAGATCCAATTCATCTCGTCTCAGATCCACTTCATCTTGTCTCAGATCCACTTCATCTCGTCTCAGATCCAATTCATCTCGTCTCAGATCCACTTCATCTCATCTCAGATCATCTCATCTCAGATCCACTTCATCTCATCTCAGATCCACTCTCATCTCTCATCTCAGATCCACTTCATCTCGTCTCAGATCCACTTCATCTCGTCTCAGATCCACTTCATCTCGTCTCAGATCCACTTCATCACTTCATCTCATCTCAGATCCACTTCATCTCGTCTCAGATCCAATTCATCTCGTCTCGTCTCAGATCCACTTCATCTCATCTCAGATCTTCACTCAGATCACTTCTCTCGTCTCAGATCCACTTCATCTCGTCTCAGATCCACTTCATCCACTTCATCTCAGATCCACTTCACTTCATCTCGTCTCAGATCCACTTCATCTCGTCTCAGATCCACTTCATCTCGTCTCAGATCCAATTCATCTCGTCTCAGATCCACTTCATCTCATCTCACGTCTCAGATCCATCTCATCTCAGATCCACTTCATCTCATTTCAGATCCACTTCATCTCATCTCAGATCCATTTAATCTCATCTCAGATCCACTTCATCTCTCTCAGATCACCTCGTCTCAGATCCACCACTTCATCTCGTCTCAGATCCACTTCATCTCGTCTCAGATCCACTTCATCTCGTCTCAGATCCACTTCATCTCGTCTCAGATCCACTTCATCTCGTCTCAGATCCACTTCATCTCGTCTCAGATCCAATTCATCTCGTCTCAGATCCACTTCATCTCTCTCAGATCCACTTCATCTCATCTCATTCTCAGATCCACTCTCATCCTCATCTCAGATCCACTTCATCTCATCTCAGATCCACTTCATCTCATCTCAGATCCACTTCATCTCATCTCAGATCCACTTCATCACGTCTCAGACCACTTCATCCACTTCATCTCGTCTCAGATCCACTTCATCTCAGATCCACTTCATCTCGTCTCAGATCCACTTCATCAACCTACCGTGCATGTTTTTGGACCGGGGAGGAAACCTTTGGAGAACCCGGAGAAAACTTCACCGTTTATTTCCCTGAGACACGGGGAGAACATGCACAAACTCCACACTTACATGGCCGAGACGGGAATCGAACCCGGACCCCTGATTGGTGTGAGGCGAACGTGCTAACCACTAAAACCACCGTGCCCCACTAACACACATTAGAATAGCGTTTTATATATCACATATACTTTACGCAGCAAAGAAATACCGGCAATACCGGGACTCGAACCCGCAACCTTCTGATTGGTAACCCTGCGCTTTAAACCACTGAGATAAACCGTAAACTATTATTATTATTATTATTATATTTCTAAATTTTCCATCTGTTTGTAAGTCTTTCTGCTGTCTTTCTGAACTAGTTTAGTAACATGGATGATGTCGCTGATGGTATCCATGGCAACCATAAACCTGGATGAGACCATGAGATTGATGAAACTGGTGAGATTTCATGGCTGAAATCTGGATTCCAATTGCTTTTTAATACATTCCTAAGGTTTAACCAGGGGAGTGTCAAGGTGGGGTCAAGATTTGGGGGGGGTTGTCATGGAGGGACCAAGGTGAGGTGAAGGTAGAGTCAAGGCAGGGTTGAATGTGGGGAATGAATGGTGGGTGGAGATGGGGTCTTATAGGGGTCATAGTGGATTTAGGGCGGAGCAAAAGCGAGACCAAGGTAGAGTCAAGAAAGGGTGGAGACGATGGCATGAAAATCGGCCCGATTTGGGGTGAAGGTGGGATTGAAACAGGGTTAAGGCAGGGGTGAGTTAAGGGCCCAGGCAGAGTCAAAATAGGGTTGAGACAGGGTCAGGATGAGGCCAAGGTGGAGACAAGGTTGGGTCAGGATGAGACCAAGGTGTTGTCAAGATGTGGTCAAGATGCAACCAAGATG
>JACRUU010000012.1:1061298-1066298 GCA_030449085.1 Kryptopterus vitreolus
TCTTCTTCTTCTTTCTCCTCTTTTTCTTTTCCCCTCTTCTTCTTTCTACTCTTTTTCTTTTCCCTCTTTTTCTTGTCTTCTTCTTTCTCCTCTTTCTAGCTTTTTCTCTTCTTCTAGCTTCGACCTCACTGTCTCTGTACTTTCCTTCTCTCTTTGTTTCACTCCATCATTCTCACTTCTCTTTTTTTTCTCTCTCTGTTTTTATCTACCTTTCATGTTCTCTATATATGCCTTTTTTGTTACTGTATATTTGTCTCTCTTTTCATTCTGTGTGTCTCTTATTATCTTATTCTCGCTTGCCTTTCTTTTCTTTCGGCCTCTTTTCTATCTCTCTCTCTATCTTTTATTTTTCCCTTTGCTGTTTCTTTCTTTCTTTCTTTTTGTCTATCTGTTTCTTTCTGTCTCTTTGTTCTTGTTTTTATTTGTCACTTAATCTTTTTCCTTCTCTCTCACTTTTCTTTTTCTGTCTCTGCCTCTTTCTTTCTTTCTATTTGCCTATGCATTTCTTTCCATTTCTTTCTCTTTGTCATTGTTGTTATTTGTCACTTCTCTTTCTTCCTGTCTCTGTTTTCTTCCTCTGTCTGTCTGTCTGTATTTTTTTTTTTCTTCTTTCTTTCTTTCTTTCTTTCTTTTGTCTATCTGTTTCTTTATGTCTCTTTGTCATTGTCTTTATTTGTCATTTAATCTTTCTCCCCTCTTTTTTCTTTTTCTGTCTCTGCCTTTTTCTTTTTTCTCTCTTTTTCTTTCTTTCTTTCTTTCGTTCTTTCTTTCTTTCTTTCTATTTTATTCAGTCTGTTTCTTTCTGTCTCTTTGTTATTGTCACACATATTTTTTGTCCCATCGTCTTTTTCTTTCTTTCTGTCTTTCTGTGTCTTTCATCTCTTTATATCTTTTTCTTCTCTTCTTTTCTCCGTGATTTTCTCTATCTGTTTCTTCTGCATACTCTCTCTCTCTCTCTCTCTCTCTCTCTCTCTCTCCATTATTCTATTAATATCATTAATAATACTCAGTCTCTATTCATATTGGCACTTTGCACGACATCATGATCAATTATAGAGAATAAATCCCTCTCTCTCTCTACTCTCTATCTATATCTCTCTCTCCCACTCCCTTCCCCCTCTCTCTCTCTTTCCCTCTCTCTCTCTACTCTCCATCTCTCATCTCTCTCTCCTCTCTCCTCACCCCTCTCTCTACCCTCTCTCCTCCTCTCTACCTCTATCTCCCTCTCTTTTTCCCTCTCTCTTCTCTCTCTCTCTCACCCTCTCTCTACCCTCTCTCTCTCTCTCTCTCTCACATCTCCAACTATCTCTCTCCCCCTCTCCTCTCACTCTCTCCTCTCTTCTCTACCCCCCCTCTAACTCTCTCTCTCAACTCTATCCCCCTCTCTCTTATCTCGCTCTCTATCTCCTCCCCCCCCCCCCTCCCCTCTCCTCCCTTCTTCCCTCTCCTCTCTCCCTCTCCCTTATCTCCTCCTCTCCCTTCTTTTTCCCCTCTCCCCACCTCTCCCTCTCTCTCTCTCTCTCTCCATATCTCCCACTCTCTCTCTCTCTCTCTCTCTCTCTCCCTCAGAGTCGTCAGATGGTGGCGATATGTGACGACATTCTGAGTTCGGCTCCTGAGGAGGTCCTGACTCACTCATTTCAGCTGCAGAGTGTCCCCCCCGATCTGGTTCCAGTTCTGCCCGGAGAACAACTGGTACTAAATCCCTCTTTCCCTGCCTCCCTCCCTCCCTCCCTCCCATCCTCCCTCCTTCCCTCCCTCCCATCCTCCCTCCCTCTCAGTCCCTTTTCTCAGTCCCTTTCCCACTCATTCATCAAATACATCGATCACTTTATTCGTTCATTCAAATTCACGAGCAAAGGAGTCTGTACCTCCCACTTCTCGTTTGGCCCCGCCCCATTTGTCAAAACCACGCCCACTGCTTCTCCAGAGCGGTTTTCCCTAGAGCTTTGGGAAGCTGTTTTCCCACTTTGTGTCACTTCCTAATTCCCTAGAAAAATCGTCATCACTGTCGGGGGGAAAAAAAAGGAAGTTCAATAGTGAAGTCCGGAATAAAACCAAGATCAGGACCTTTTTTCTTTTTTCTTCGTAGATTTTTGTTGATACAGAACAGAAAATATGCTACGTCTCCTACGCGTTTAAGGCGGCGTGGCATTTAAACCTCGCTGTACCTGCAGAACTGAAAGCTACTTCTCGGAGATTTATCCGGAATAACGAAAAAAAAATGTTTTTGCGTTAAATGCATCGCTTTTTTTCTTTTAGAGCGGCTCTTTTGCAGCGAAGTACAAATTCTTCTTTACAGCAGTAAAAGGTCAGTGATTTGAGTCACTGATTTGAGTCACTGATTTGAGTCAGGAGTTTCTTTCATCATTTATTCCTGTTGAACTGAACCGGAGATAAGCAGCAATAATGTTCTAAAAACAGCACCACCTACTGGCCCAGTTATCCGTCTAGTTATGTTTTTATCCATTTGGAAATAAATATATATATACAACACACACACACACACACACACACACACACATATATATATATATATATTCATTCATCTTCTACCGCTTTATCCGATCTTCCCTCGGGTCACGGGGAGTCTGTGTCTATCTCAGGCGTCTATGGGCATTAAGGCAGGATACACCCTGGATGGAATGCCAACCCATCACACACACACACACACACACACACACACATTCATACACTAGGGACAATTTTCCAAGGTGCCAATCAACCTACCGTGCATGTTTTTGGACCGGGGGAGGAAACTGGAGAACCCGGGAGGAAAGAGAAAAGAAAAACCCCCTGAAGCAAGGGGAGGGAGGAGAACATGCACAAACTCCACACACACATGGCCGAGACGGGAATCGAACCCGGACCCTGGCGGTGTGAGGCGAAAATGTGCTAACCACTAAGCCACCCACCGTGCCCCCCCTATATATATATATATATTATATATATCTATATATATATA
This sequence comes from Kryptopterus vitreolus, assembly GCA_030449085.1. Lineage (NCBI taxonomy): Eukaryota > Metazoa > Chordata > Actinopteri > Siluriformes > Siluridae > Kryptopterus > Kryptopterus vitreolus. The sequence goes on from JACRUU010000012.1 coordinate 1,064,264, forward strand.
TATATATATATATATATATATATATATATATATACACACACACACACACACACACACAAAACACACACATACACACGCACACACACACACACACACACATATATATATATATATATACATCTTTTCCTCCGTGTTTTTGCTTCTATTTTATTTCTTTTTTTATTATTTTATTTATATTACTTTACTGTACAATAAATATACATATTAAATATACTTCCTATTATTATTTATTTATTTGTGTAGGGGATTGAGATCACCTCCACGTCTTCGAGTCAACACTACGTCTCTGGAACAGCTGCTGAGGTAGTGCAGCGCTTCATCAGTCCTCGTGTGTGTCATGCCTTATAATTGAGAAGGAGCGAAAGAGAGAGAGAGAGAGAGCGAGCGAGGGAGTGTTACATTATAAGGAGCTGGAGGTGAATGATAGGGGCAGGGATAGAGACGGAGAGAGGGACCAAAAGGCAGAGTGATAGGAGGGAACGATAGACCGAGAGACAGTGAAGGGGTTAAAGACAGCGCGGGAGTGAGATACAGAGAAAGGAAAATGAGAGACCGAAGGAGGGAGAGAAGGAGGGAGGGAGTGAAAGATGGAGCGAGGAAGTGACAGATTGTTGGAGTGAGAGACACTCCAGTGTGAGAGAGGTGGAGTGAGGGAGGGAGAGAGAGAGTGAGGGAATGAGAGCCGGAGGGAGGGAGAGAGAGAGAGAGAGAAGGAATGAGGGATGGAGAAAGGCAGATGGAAGGAAGGAGAGAGAGAGAAAAGGAATGAGGGATGGAGAAAGGCAAATGGAGGGACAGAGAGAGACTGAGGGAGAGGCAGAGTGAGGGAACAGGGGACTAGAGAGGAATGGAGAAAGGCAGATGGAGAGAGGCAGAGGGAAAGAATGAGGGATGGAGAAAGGCAGAGGGAAGGAATGAGGGATGGAGAATGGCAGAAGGAGGGAATGAGGGACGGAGAAAGGCAGAGGGAAGGAATGAGGGATTGAGAATGGAGAAGGAGGGAATGAGGGACGGAGAAAGGCAGAGGGAGGGAATGAGAGACAGAGGGAAGGAATGTGGGGGGAATGACAGATGAAGGGAGGACGTGAAAGACGGAGGGATGGCGTGAGAGAAGCATGTAAATAACCCCCCCGATGCCCCCCCACAGCTCCCGGCAGATTCCCCGGGGAAGATCTTGGCAGGTGATGAGGTCATAAAGGTGAACGATCAGATTGTGGTGAGTAAACGTTTATCGTTACAGAAGTCATTTCCACCAATCGCGTTCCAGGTGCAGGAACGAGAGCGTTTGTGTTTCAGGTGGGCTGGAGCAGGAAGAACCTGGTGGCCAAACTTCAGGAGAATCCGAACGGCGTGTCGCTGGTGCTGAGACGTCTCCCCACCCTGTCTGTCTCTCACAGACACAAAGACAATCCAGTGGTGGTGAGTCACAGCTCGCTCAGACTCACTACTCTCATCACTCTCATCACTCTCATCACACTCATCACACTCATCACATCATCTCACTCACATCATCACTCTCATCATCACTCATCTCACTCTCCTCTCATCACACTCATCACTCACTCACTCACTCACTCACTCGCTCTCTAATCCACACTCTCATACTCAGCACTACTCTCATCACTCTCATCACTCTCATCACTCTCATCACTCTCCTCATACTCATCACTCTCATCACTCTCATCACTCTAATCACTCTCATACACTCATCATACTCATCACCGCTCTCACTCATCTCACTCTCTCACACTCTCTCATCACTCTCCTCACACTCTCATCACTCTCTCATCACTCTCATCACATCTCATCATCCATACTCATCACACTCATCACACTCATCACCTCTCACTCTCCTCTCACATCACTCTCACTCATCATCACTCTCATCACTCTCATCACTCTCATCACTCTCATCACTCTCATCACACTCATCACACTCATCACTCTCCTCACTCATCATCACTCATCACATTCGTCACATTCATCTCACTCCTTATACTCATCACTCTCATCACTCTCATCACACTCTCATCAC
>JACRUU010000012.1:1071298-1103798 GCA_030449085.1 Kryptopterus vitreolus
TCAGTGTGCAAAAGGAGCATCTCTGTTTCGATGTAGCCGCGTCCTAGCAACAGCAGAGCACATGCTTCCACATGTCCCACAGCAACAAGCTGGAAGTCGTCAGGAAGTGTGTGTGTGTGTGTGTGTGTGTGTGTGTGTGTGTGTGTGTGTGTGTGTGTGTGTGTGTGTGTGTGTGTGATGATGTATACAGTACACTCTAACTCTTCTCTTGCTGTAGGTTGTGGATTAGAGCGCAGAAGTACATCTCTACTCAGTCTGGACTCGAGGACGAGAGTCGGATCCTGGCCTGACATGGGGGCCAGCGTGGTGAGCGCGCACACACACACACACACACACACACACACACACACACACACACACACACACACACACACACCACACACACACACACATACACACACAACACACACAAAGAAAGCACAATGTGGCATTTAGTAGTGTTCACCTTCACCTCCACTCACCTGAAGCTGATTCTTCTCTCTGTTCGCCCCCTGCAGGAGGAAAAGGAGACGACCAAGAGCTCCTTCAAAGGTATGACATCATTCTCCCAACACTTGTAGCCGGACAGTAGTGACAGTAGAGAACACACTTAATGGCGCAAATGTAAATGTGGTAGTGCGGGAGCTCGGTGGTTAAGACGTCTGATCAGCAGGTCATGAGTTCACGTCCCATAGACGCCATACAAGTCAGATCATTGTAAGTCACTTGAACAACATGAATGTCTGCCATGTTCCATACCCGGGAGGTTAGGGGGGGTTCAAGCCCCTTTATCTCCAGCTACTACGTTTGGGGCTCTCGACCCTTTGTGTTCCAGGATCGATGACTGACCTCAGGTTCCTACGACACTGGAATATATGCGGAAAATATCAATTTTCGTGTGTGCTCCATAAACAAACAAACAAACAAACTTCTGAGGTCGGAGTTCAGAAAGCCGGCAGGTGATAAAACAAAACCGTTTCTTTGACGGAAGCTGTCAAAGGGGGTACTCCAGTGGAAAGGGGGAGTACAGTGGCAAGGGGGAATGCAATGGGAAGGGGTAGTCCAGTGGGAAGGGGGTAGTGCAGTCGGAAGGGGAGTACAGTGGTAAGGGGGTAGTCCAGTGAATAGGGGAGTGCATGGTAAGGGGGAGTACAGTGGCAAGGGGGTAATGGGGGGGTAGTCCAGTGGGAAGGGGAGTACAGGGGTTAAGCGTGTAGTGCGGGGGAAGGGGGAGTACAGTGGTAAGGGGGTAGTCGAATGGAAAGGGGTAGTCCAGTGGCAAGGGGGAATGCAATGGGAAGGGGGAGTACAGTGGGAAGAGGATAGTCCAGTGGGAATAGGGAGTACGGTGGGAAGGGAAGGGGTAGTCAGTGGGAAGGGGGAGTGGGACAGTGGGAGGGGAAGTAAGGGGGAGTCAGTGGGAAGGGGGAGTACAGTGGGAAGAGAACAGCCCAGTGGGAAGGGGGTACAGTGGGAAGAGAACACAGTGGGTGGGGAATGCAGTGGGAAGGGGGTACTCCAGTAGAAAGGGGTAGTCCAGTGGGAAGGGGGAATGCAGTGGGAAGGGGTAATCGAGTGGGAAGAGAACAGCCCAGTGGGAAGGGGGAATACAGTGGGAAGAGAACAGCCCAGTGGGAAGGGGGAGTACAGTGGGAAGAGAACAGCCCAGTGGGAATGGGGAATGCAGTGGGAAGGGGGTACATGCAGTAAGGGGAGTCAGTGGTAAGGGGGTAGTAGAAAGGGGTAGTCCAGTGGCAAGGGGGAATGCAGTGTGAAGGGGTAGTCGAGTGGGAAAAGAACAATCCAGTGGGAAGGGGGAGTACAGTGGGAAGGGATGGGTGAATAGGGAAGTGCAGGTCAGTAAAAAGGTAGTTCCATGGGAAAGAGTAGTTTAGTAGCTGGACGTTCCAGTGACGTGTTATAGATATAAAACTTGTCCCTAGTGTGACCTTTGACCCCCTTGTGCAGGGACGCGCACGGCGATGAGCCGCCGGAGGGTGTCGTGCCGCGAGCTGGGCCTGCCCGACTGCGACGGCTGGCTGTGGAAGAAGAGGAAAGACACGAACGTGTTCATGACGCAGAAATGGCAACGCTTCTGGTTCGTCCTTAAAGGGGTTACGATCTACTGGTACACCAGCCAGCAGGTGAGCACACACACACACACACACACCCACACACACACACAGTAAAAGATGTTGTGTGTTTTGGAATTTAAAAAGCCTGAGTGTGTGTGTGCAGGAGGAGAAGGCAGTCGGGATGGTGAAGATCGGCAGCTACAGCATCGAGAGCGCCGGAGAACACAAGCGGAAGTAGTAAGTCCTTGTGTGTGTGTGTGTGTATATATAAAAAAATGTGTGTGTGTATATCTATCTATCTATCTATCTATCTATCTAGCTATATATATCATATATAATCTATATATATATATATATATATATATATATATAGGGGGGGGGCACGGTGGCTTAGTGGTTAGCACGTTCGTCTCACACCGCCAGGGTCCGGGTTCGATTCCCGTCTCGGCCATGTGTGTGTGGAGTTTGTGCATGTTCTCCCCGTGCCTCAGGGGGTTTTTCTCCGGGTTCTCCGGTTTTCCCCCGGTCCAAAAACATGCACGGATGGGTTGATTGGCACCTTGGAAAATTGTCCCTAGTGTATGAATGTGTGTGTGAATGTGAATGTGAGTGTGTGTGTGTGTGTGTCCTGCAATGGGTTGGTATTCCATCCAGGGTGTATCCTGCCTTAATGCCCATAGACGCCTGAGATAGACACAGACTCCCCGTGACCCGATGGAAGATCGGATAAAGCTAGAAGAAGAAGAAGATGAATGAATGAATGAATGAATGATATATATGATATATATATTATATATATATATATAGCTATATATATAAAGAGTGTGTAATTTGTCTTTTTGTGTCTGCAGCGTGTTTAAGATGTGCCCACCCCGCGTTTCCAGAACTTCTTCTTCGATGCGGATAAACGTGACCGACATGAGGCAAGTGCGTATTTCTTTTTTTTTGCTTTTGGTTTTTTTTTATATCTCAAAAACAAAGTGGGGATTTATAACGAGACACAAACAATAGGAAACGACACGCGGGCACAATGGCGACATCTGGTGGCGAAAACAGGAAAGGCCAGGGAACTTTTGTACGTTCCAAAAACGCAGTCATTGGATACAAATGCACGTTGAAAGTAATTCTTAATAAAATAGTTTATATTGTGGTAATAAAATAGACAATATAAATATAAAATAGATTTTATAGAATAATAATGAATGAGAATTCCTTTTACTTAACGCATTATTAAGGTGGGAATTTTATATATGTAAAAAAAATCATAATATATATATATATATATATATATATATATATATATATATATATATATATATATATATATATATAATATATTGCATTGTCAGCATTGCTGAAAAACCTTTACATTTCTTTGCAATATTTAATATCTTCCGTACATACACTCATAGACACACGGGCACAATAGCGACATCTGGTGGCGAAAACAGGAAAGACCAGGGAAATTTTGTCAATTTCAAAAACACAATGATTGGTTACAAAGGCACGTTACAAATAATTAATAAAACATATGACAAACACGAGTAAAACATATTTAAAGTATATACCAATTAATCAAGGTATCATTGTCATTCTGGAATCAGTTCAAAGGCAACATTTCCAAGCTCACATGGCTGGACAAGTTGGGTGTCCCAATACTTTTGACAATATAGCGTGTACATTTACATGTACAGCATTTGGTAGACGCCCTTATCCAGAGCGACTTACAACTGAGCAATTGAGGGTTAAGGGCCTTGCTCAAGGGCCCACTAGTGGCAGCTTGGGGTTTGAACCCAGGATCTTGCGGTCCAGAAGGCCACACCTTAACCACTGCACTACACCACCTCCCTCTATACCTGTATGTATATTCTGATTCATCTTTATTTTTTTGTCCGTTTTGGTAAAACAGGTGGATCAACTGTCTGATCATCGCCATCCAGAAATATAAGAAGCATCAACAGAACGTAGCCGAGACCGAGACTGGTGCGTGGAATCACATCCTTTTTTTTGTTAGAATTAGTTGTGTGGATGCGATACTTATCATTCATTCATTCATTCGTCTTCTACCGCTTTATCCGATCTTCCCTCGGGTCACGGGGAGTCTGTGCCTATCTTAGGCGTCTATGGGCATTAAGGCAGGATGCACCCTGGATGGAATGCCAAACCATCACAGGACACACACACACACACATACACACACATTCATACACTAGGGACAATTTTCCAAGGTGCCAATCAACCTACCGTGCATGTTTTGTGGACCGGGGAGGAAACCGGAGAACCCGGAGAAAAACCCCCAGAGGCACGGGGAGAACATGCACAAACTCCACACACACATGGCCGAGACGGGAATCGAACCCTGATACTGGAGGTGTGAGGCGAACGTGCTAACCACTAAGCCACCGTGCCCCCGCGCTACTTATCATAAGGTTGGTTTATTACAAATTGTGCATTGTGTGTGTTTTTCGACAGAGTGCTACAGTGAGACAGAGTCGGAGGAGGACGGCTCACACTCGCCACGGCTCCTAAAGAAAAAAGTCTCGCCGGTGAGGAGAAAGCGTTACATGTGTGATGAGGATAATGATGATAATGTTGGTGTATGGGCAATGTTGGGGAAGTTCTTTGGAAAGAGATATTTCAGGAGGAAGGGGTTGTTCAGTGAAAAGAGGTACCTAAGTGTTAAGGGAAGTTGTTCAGAGAAAGAAGGGGTTGTTCAGTGGGGTAGTCCATTGGGGAGGGTGTAGTTCAGTGAGAAGGGCGTAGTCTAGTGAGAAGGGGGAGTACAGTGGGAATGGGGCAGGGTAGTGAGAAGAGGTAGTCCAGTGGGAAGCGGGAGTACAGTGGTAAGGAGGTAGTCCAGTGAGAAGGGGGCAGGCCAGTGAGAAGACGTAGTCCAGTGGGAAGGGGGAGTACAGTGGTAAGGAGGTAGTCCAGTGGATAGGGGAGTACAGTGGTAAGGGGGAGTACAGTGGTAAGGGGGTAGTCCAGTGAATAGGGGAGTGCAGTGGTAAGGGGGAGTACAGTGGTAAGGGGGTAGTCCAGTGAATAGGGGAGTACAGTGGGAAGGGGAAGTACAGTAGGAATGGGTAGTCCAGTGGGAAGGGGAAGTACAGTAGGAATTGGTAGTCCAGTGGAAAGGGGGGGTACAGTGGGAGGGGAGTACAGTGGGAAGTAATCCAGTGGAAAGGGGGAGTACAGTGGGAAGGGGAGTACAGTGGGAATGGGTAATCCAGTGGAAAGGGGGAGTACAGTGGAAAGGGGAGTACAGTGGGAATGGGTAATCCAGTGGAAAGGGGGAGTACAGTGGGAAGGGGAGTACAGTGGGAATGGGTAATCCAGTGGAAAGGGGGAGTACAGTGGGAAGGGGAGTACAGTGGGAATGGGTAGTCCAGTGGAAACAGGGAGTACAGTGGGAAGGGGATGGTCCAGTGGGAAGGGGAAGTACACTGGGAAAGGTGAAATACAGTGGGAAGGGGGAATACAGTGGCAAGCGGGAATACAGAGAAAAGGGGCAATACAGTGGCGAAGGGGTAGTCCAGTGGGAAGAGAACAGTTCAGTTTGAAGGGGAGAGCACAGTGGGAAGGGGGCAGTTGAGTGGGAAGAGAACAGTCCAGTGTTAAGGGGGAGAACAATGGGAAGAGGATTGTCCAGTGGGAATAGGGAGTACAGTGGGAAGGGGTAGTCGAGTGGGAAGAGAACAGTCCAATGTGAAGGGGGAGTACAGTGGGAAAGGGGAGTACAGTGGGAATGGGTAGTCCAGTGGAAACAGGTAGTACAGTGGGAAGTGGATAGTCCAGTGGGAAGGTGAAGTACAGTAGGAATTGGTAGTCCAGTGGAAAGGGGGAGTAAAGTGGGAAGGGGAGTACAGTGGGAATGGGTAATCCAGTGGAAACAGGGAGTACAGTGGGAATGGGTAGTCCAGTGGAAACAGGGAGTACAGTCGGAAGGGGATAGTCCAGTGGGAAAGCGGAGTACAGTGGGAAGGGGAAGTACAGTGGGAAGGTGGAATACAGTGGCAAGCGGGAATACAGAGGAAAGGGGGAATACAGTGGCAAAGGGGTAGTCCAGTGGGAAGAGAACAGTTCAGTGGGAAGGGGGAGCACAGTGGCAAGGGAGCAGTTGAGTGGGAAGAGAACAGTCCAGTGTTAAGGGGGAGAACAATGGGAAGAGGATTGTCCAGTGGGAATAGGGAGTACAGTGGGAAGGGGTAGTCGAGTGGGAAGAGAAAAGTCCAATGTGAAGGGGGAGTACAGTGGGAAAGGGGAAGTCCAATGCGAAGATGGTAGTCCAGTGGGAAGCGATTGGTTAATAGGGAAGTGCAGCTCAGTAAAAAGGTAGTTCCATGAGAAAGAGTAGTTTAGTGTGTGTATAGCTTAGTGGCAAGGGATAGCTCTGTGGGGAGGGAGAGTTCATTGAGAAGGGGTAGCTCAATGGTGAAGATGCTGGAATTGTTTAAATCCCAGTACTACTAAGCTGCCTCTGTTGGGACCTTGAAAACGGCCCTTATCCATCAACTGTATGAGATTGTAAGTTGATGATGATGATGATGCTGATGATTATAACAGTGGGTCTGTTGTGGTAGAAGCTGCAGTCGAACACACTCCCTCGTGCTCTGGGCAAGAAAATCAAACCACCAGGAGGAACAATAACCACAGTACCAGCAGGGGGCACTAAAGCTGCAGGTACATGACCACACAGAGCAGATGAAAGCTCATATCTGTTATATGTGCTGTATTTGTTAGTAACTTTTCGCAACAGTGTTGTGTGTCTGTGTGTGTGTGTGTGTGTGTGTGTGTGTGTGTATGTGTGTGTAGTGTCCATCACAACCTACCACTTCTGTTCCTGTAAAGATAATAATAATCCCATGTTCGTCTCGTCGTTCTCGTATCGTTCAGGAACGGTGGACGAGATGGGCGAGCTGTTTAACAAGCTGAAGGAGGGAGGAGTGTCTCTGATTGGCCAGAATCAGCCCATGACTCACGACCAACTGCGCAGGTCATTCATCCGGCGAAACAAGAATCCCGTCATCAACGACAAGGTCCACACACTCCGCGCCCTTCACAGCACACTCAAGGTAACACACACACACACACACATTACATAAGTATGTTTGGGATTTTTGTATACATACACTATATGGTCAAAAGTTTGTGGACACCCTTTTTGAGCATCTCATTCCACATTGAGTCAGCAGATGTACTAAGTAAAGTACTGATCCAAAGACGTTCCGTACGATTGTGTGCATTTAACTTTGAGTTAACAGCTTTGGGAATAATAATAATAATAATAATAATAATAATAATAATAATGATAACTAGACATGGGATATTTCCTGAAGAAGATGTGAGTGATGCTTGCCGATGCAAACCGCAGCTCCGGGCGCGACCCCCCTTACAGCCTGCTCCGTTTAATATTTAGTGTTGACTTTGAAATGCTAGCTTGTTCGGAGAGACGAGTGTTTAGACAGCAAAAACGCATGTTTTGGGATTTTTTTTTCAGGAGGGGGCGGGGCCAGTGACGCACGTGACATCATCAAATTATCCAGCGTCCGAGATTCTCGTTTACGAGGATTTTTCACGTTTACGGCCACGTGACATCATACGTTCGCGACCGACTCACCTACAAGCGGATATGTCATATGTGCATTTTGGGTGAACACTGGGCCGAACAGAGGAGCGTCAAATTTCCCCATTCATTCTCTATGGGGCCGGAATGTCGTGGATTTCCTGAAATTCCGAACGTGTGTGGGGTCGGGAGGTATATGATGGTGATCCACTCCGGACCCCCTATGAGTGGATTTTCTATATGTGCATGTCGGACGCTCACAGGTCGAACTGTGAGGCACGAAATTTCAACCCCATTCATTTTCTATGGGAAAAAAATTCCACTTTTTGGCCCCGGGTTCGGAATTCCGCGTGGCGATTCCTTATAAAAGTAACAGCACGTCTCACACCATCGGGACGCACGATATGAGGTATGATTCGTGTGGATCGGACAAAAACAAGCAAGCATCACTAATAATAATAATAATAATAATAATAATAATAATAATAATTGATTTATGTAAACAAATTGTATAAAATATAATACCTTTTTTTTTAAAAAGATGGCTTCATAAAAATAGAAAAAATGCCAATTAAAAAATAAAAAAATCAATTTAAACTTATTGTAAAAGTTTAATCTCTCTCAGTGCTTTGGAGAAAAATAACACACTTAGTAAAATATCATCAAAGTAAAAAAATAATATTATATATTTTAAAACAGAAAATAAAACAAAAAAAACAATATTTTATTTTCCGGTCGAACATCGTACACCGCTAGTCATAACCGAAATGACCATTTAGATGTGATATAAAAAAAAGTACTGCACGAGTATACGCATTGTTCGCTGTCACGTGATTGGCTGTTTGAAATAAGTGTACCGATTGGATATCTACGCACGATTTCAAATACCATCCAATATTTCCCGCCCTACAGGCGAAGGAGGCGGAGCTACAGATCATCGACAAGCTTCTGGAAGATCCCAGCCTGACGCCGCAGAAATTCCGCCAGTGGAAGCAGCACAACGAGGACCTCTACCAGGAAATTGAGAAAATCGCAGTCGAGAAAAAAACCCGTAAGCGTTCCGACCCCGAAGTGAGAAGTTTGACGGCTGACGAGGACGAGGGCGAGGACGAGGGGGCGCGTCGACTCAGCCTGAGCGACGGAGAGCAGCTGGTGGACGCCGAGTTCCCTAGCGACGGAGACTCCGCCCCCGAATCCGGGCGGGAAGCGAACCCGGCTCTGAGTGTCGACACGGGACACGGTGAAAGAGCAGACAGCAGCTCCTCGGAGAACTTCTTCTTCATCTGAGATTCATTTGCTTTAAAGCTTAATCCTTCGCTAGCTTAGGAGAAACGGCTAGCCGGGGTTTCGCTCGCGAAACTGCAAAAACAAGGAATTATCGGATTATTTATCGGAGTTATATATATATATCGGAGTTTTACGCCAGTGCTCCAGTCGATCTTCATCTCAGCATGGAGTTCACATTCAGCAGCCCAAGTCCAGCATGATCAGTATTGATTTACTCACATCCCGGACGCAGCGAAATGCCGGGTTCGGAAAAACTCGACGGGAATCCCCGGATACGGTGCGACTCGAACCCAGAACAAAGTCAGACCACACGATGCATTCTTTCGCTGTAAATACTCTTGTAACAAGTGTGTATAAAAATAGAACAAATCTTACATTTTTAATATGATATCGGATTCCACGTACGTCGGTAAAACGTGCCACGACGCAGGAGAAGAATTGACTCATATCCCGACAGAACAAAAAGGTATCGAATAGGAGTAAGGCTGTGTAAGTTGTTGGAGGAAAAAAAAAGGGTTTGAGGCTCATAAGGCTTTATGTTGTTTTGTTGTAAATAAAATGTTTACCAAAGATTGAAATGTTTTTATCCTGTTTACACACGTTAATTGGAAGTCGTCAAATCGGGTATAAATCACAAAAAAATACAAAAGTCGGAATATTACCTACAAAAATACGATCTGTTTTTCACTTGTACTCAAGTCAAGAGGTTTTTATTGTCATTTCCTCCTACATATTTCTATATACATATATATATATATATATATATATATATATATATATATATATATATATATATATATATATGAGACGATGTTTCTCCAGATATATATATATATATAATATATATTATATATATATATTATATATATGACACAATATTTCTTCAATATATATATTATTAGATACACCATATCTATATAGATATATAATTAATAAAAAAAAATAAACTATATAATATATATAGATATATATATATATATATATATATATATGGACGATGTTCTCCATAAATATATATAATATATATATATATATATATATATATATATATATATACAGTTCTTTCTCCATATATATATTATATTATATATATATATATATATATATATAATCTATATATATATATATATATATATATATATATATATATATATATATATATATTATAGGAATCAGATGAGTGTGGTTGTGAAACCCGAATGCTTCGGAACCCCTTCCCTGATGGCAGTAGTGTGAAGTAGAGTGTGTGAAGTGTGTGTGGTGTCGTTGACATTGCTGTGTAGTGTGTAGTGTGTAGTGTAAGACAGTGTGTAGTATAAATGTTCGTGACAGGCCGATGATCTTCTCAGCCGTCCTCACTATCCACTGTAGGGTCTTACGGTCCAGGATGCTCTCCATGGTCCCTCTGTTGAACATGGTTAGGATGGGGGGAGGCTGCTGGGCTTTCCTGCTGATGGAGCTGGTGTTGAGTGACGGGTGACGATGGGCACCTGGCTTTTTCTACATCGCATTTGCTGGTATAATAACCTCGCGTCTGCTTGGAAGATGCTCGACGGGATTCAAACACCACTTTGGATAAATTTCATGCCACATATCATCTTCTACTTTGTGCCAACATCTTGTGGAAGAATCATATACGGCTGGAGAAGTCAGGTTTCATCGAAAGTCCATTTCAATGTTGTTTTTAAACACGGCGCATGGCTCCTTTAAGAATTAACAATACACATTTGGATGTTGAACAATACACATACACACAGGCTGTATCCGAATGCAGACTTTTATTGGAATCATATAGCAACAATACAAAATATATAGGCGCATTTCATTTTCCGCACTTTTTTTCCCCCGAACAGGTGAGAAACGTATATACAGGAACTGACGAGGCACACTGCATAGCACATCACACCTACACACAAACGTCCTACGGCCGCCGGCTTAAGGCAAATAATTACGTGGCTTCTTCTTCTTCTTCTTCTTCTTTTAAGCGCCGTCCCCTCGATGCACGGCGTCCGAAGTGTGATTTTACTGTGTTTATATTCAACATCCAAATGTAAAACAGTCAAATTAGCCTCAAATGCCATTTTAAAACATGTAACTAATAATCACAATATTAATCATACTAAATATAATAATGCAGAGGTGAATTCTACCACGAGAATGAGGATACTGACATCTATAAACACCCGACCGAGCAGCACGGATCATCTACCACGACCGCTGTTTTTGGCTTCCGTTGGCCTGAGCAGCGTTACGTGAAATACCAGAAAACAAACATGGATAGAGGAATAAACACTGCGTTATTCACCTTAAATCGGTAGTTTTGCTTTCTTATGATCATATAAATCGCAGGGTGTTTAAGCAGTGTGTTTAAGCATATTGTTTTTATTCATTTTATTCCTTTGTTCATCTTCTACCGATTTTTCTCGGGTCGGGTGGGGGGGGGCCTGTGAAGATCTTTGGGCATCACCCTGTACGGAAGTCCAACACCTATTATGTACGTTATATAGGACCAGATCCTTTAAGAAGGTAGCGGATGGAGGTATGTCATGAGCAATTGAGGGTTAAGGGCCTTTGCTCAAGGGCCCCACTAGTGGCACTTGTAGGTGGTGCGATTTGAACCTGCGATCTTCTGGTCTAGAGGCCAACGGCCTTACCACAGGGCATCCCCACATTAAGTACGTTATATCGGAGCAGATCCTTTAAGAAAGTAGCGGATGGAGGTATGTCATGAGCAATTGAGGGTTAAGGGCCTTGCTCAAGGGCCCACTAGTGGCAGCTTGTAGGTGGTGCAATTTGAACCTACGATATTCTGGAATGCCGTAACCACAGAGCTCCACCTCCCACCTATTATGTTCATATATAGGACCAGATCCTTTAAGAAGGTAGCGGATGGAGGTATGTCATGAGCAATTGAGGGTTAAGGGCTTTGCTCAGGGGCCCACTAGTGGCAGCTTGTAGGTGGTGCGATTTGAACCTGCGATCTTCTGGTCTAGAGGCCAACGCCTTCACCACAGGGCTCCCACCAATTAAGTACGTTATATAGGAGCAGATCCTTTAAGAAGGTAGCGGATGGAGGTATGTCATGAGCAATTGAGGGTTAAGGGCCTTGCTCAAGGGCCCACTAGTGGCAGCTTGGTGGTGGTGGGATTTGAACCTACGATATTCTGGAATGCCGTAACCACAGAGCTCCACCTCCCACCTATTATGTTCATATATAGGACCAGATCCTTTAAGAAGGTAGCGGATGGAGGTAAGTCATGAGCAATTGAGGGTTAAGGGCCTTAATCAAGGAGCCCACTAGTAGCAGCATGGTGGTGGTGGGATTTGAACCTGCGATCTTCTGGTCTAGAGGCCAACGCCTTCACCACAGGGCTCCCACCAATTAAGTACGTTATATAGGAGCAGATCCTTTAAGAAGGTAGCGGATGGAGGTAAGTCATGAGCAATTGAGGGTTAAGGGCCTTGCTCAAGGGCCCACTAGTGGCAGCTTGTAGGTGGTGCGATTTGAACCTACGATATTCTGGAATGCCGTAACCACAGAGCTCCACCTCCCACCTATTATGTTCATATATAGGACCAGATCCTTTAAGAAGGTAGCGGATGGAGGTAAGTCATGAGCAATTGAGGGTTAAGGGCCTTGCTCAAGGGCCCACTAGTGGCAGCTTGGAGGTGGTAATTCTTGAACCGGCGATCTTCTGGTCCAGACGCCTTAACCACTGAGCTCCCACCTATTATGTACGTATATAGGAGCAGATCCTTTAAGAAGGTAGCGGATGGAGGTAAGTCATGAGCAATTGAGGGTTAAGGGCCGTGCTCAAGGGCCCACCAATGGCAGCTTGTGGGTGGTGCGATTTGAACCGGCGATCTTCTGGTCCAGAGACAAACGCCTTAACCACTGAGCTCCCACCTCCTACCTATTATGTATGTATATAGGAGCTTTAAGAAGGTAGGGGATGGAGGTAAGTCATGTGACCGAGGCTACATATTGTATTGCATTGTAAAGGATGTGTTGGCGCACTCTTAACCGAAGCTCCTCCCACCTCCTGTAGATGGCGCCACCAGGAGATTAGCGGATTGTAAAGAGCGTGGCAGTGACTCTGGCTTGTATATGACATCGCCATATGTCTCGCTCGGAAATCCCATCCTTCGCTTCCGTCCTAATTCCGTTATCATGTTTGCCGGTTATATGTTTTAATCTCTAATTCCATCGGTGATCAATTGCACGCCATCACAAATGGGATCTGTTTTAATGTCACATGATGTTTACCTATTTACTTTTTACAAGCCTGTAAAGTACTTTATGAGCGCATGAGCACTGCTAAAGGGAACTCTTTTGCCTTTTGGGGTTACGAGCAGATCCGGATTTGCGTGAACATTTTTCCACAGCGTTGTACACACCAAGGAGTTTGTCAACAATGAAAACGGTTAAAAATATCCATTGTAGAGTCATAAAATCGTCTATTGTTCAATATTGCGAATTTGTTTGTTTACAATCGTGTGTAAAATTGGCTGCCGTTTACTACATTATCACTTCTTTGTTTGTGTGTATATCAGTGGTCTCTAGACTGGAAGATTGCAGGTTCAAATCCCAGCACCAACAAGACTCCCAGTTAAGCAAGGTCCTTACTTAAATTTCATATATATATATATATATATATATATATATATATATATATATATATATATATATATATATATGGGGACACGGTGGTAGTTTAGTGGTTAGCACGTTCGCCTCACACCGCCTAGGGTCCGGGTTCGATTCCCATCTCGGCCATGTGTGTGTGGAGTTTGCATGTTCTCCCCGTGCCTCAGGGGGGTTTTTCTCCGGGTTCTCTGGTTTTCCTCCCCCGGTCCAAAAACATGCACGGCAGGTTGATTGGCACCTTTGAAAATTGTCCCTAGTGTGTATGAAGTGTGTGTGTGTGTGGGTGTGTGTGTGTGTGTGTGTGATGGGTTGCCATTCCATCCAGGGTGTATCCTGCCTTAATGCCCATAGACGCCTGAGATAGGCACAGACTCCCCGTGACCCGAGGGAAGATCGGATATAGGGCTAGAAGATGAAGGATGAAGGAATATATATATATATATATATATATATATATATATATATATATATATATATATATACTAAAGGCAAATAACCTGTTATTAATCTACTTTTTAAAATGTCAACTATAATGAAAATAAACGATGTACATGCACATGTCAGGAGCGACTTAAATATTGGCTGCCGGAGGAAATAACATATTTATGCATGAAGACGGGCAGGAGCGGGACGAAACTTAAATATTGGGGGCAGAAGCGGGACAAAATAACACATTGCAGGTCTCTAACTTCAATCGCTCACTTGAAAAAGTCACTAGGGATAAGGACGTCTCTTACATGCTGTAATGTACGTGCTCTGCCAAATGTGTCATTCATTCATTCATTCATCTTCTACCGCTTTATCCGATCTTCCCTCGGGTCACGGGGAGTCTGTGCCTATCTCAGGCGTCTATGGGCATTAAGGCAGGATACACCCTGGATGGAATGGCAACCCATCACAGGACACACACACACATTCACACACACATTCATACACTAGGGACAATTTTTCCAAGGTGCCAATCAACCTACCGTGCACAGGAGAACCCGGAGAAAAACCCCCTGAAGCACGGGGAGAACATGCAAACTACACACACACACATGGCCGAGACGGGAATCGAGCCCGGACCCTGGCGGAGTGAGGCGAAACGTGCCCCTGAATAGTTTTAACCTCCAAAACATCTCTGCATCAGTTAATTGAAAGGGATATGGTTAAACCTCTGGTGGTGATCTTTTGCCGTAATTCCTATTAAGCGTTCATTTGTGAATACGTCTCAAACGGATGAATTGTGCCAAGGAATATAATGAAGGCGAGTATAATGGCATCAACGTTTTGTTTGTCAACGATGCCAATAGGACTTGTTATTACTTGCTTTTTCGAGAGATGGAAATAAAGTTAAAGGATGGAACTTGCGAACTTTTGTGTTTGGAGAAATGCACTGGTTGGCAAATATTAAGGACGATTCCAGGAACGCTCCAAAGCAGCTGAGAAAAGCTGTAAACAAGATCTTGCCCAGCTACAGGAGGGCTCGGTGGGAGACCGTGGGAACCGCAAGTGTATAGGAAAGACCGGAACCATGTGCTCCTGACTTTGTTGTGTAGGTTACTTGAAGGTTAAATGACCCTATTCAAAATGTAATAGGGAGGTGTGCAGCCCAGTGGTTAAGGTCTTGGGCCGGAAGATCATGGGTTCAAACCCCACCACCACCACCAAGCTGCCTTGAGAAAGGCCCTTACCCCTCAATTGCTCAGTTGTAAGTCGCTCTGGATAAGACCGTCTGCCACGTGCCGTAAATGTAATAAGCAGTGTAACTTTTCAATGACTTTTTGATCATTTTCATTTGTCCACTAGGTGGCGCTTTAAGTTAACATTTTACGGTAAAAGTAAACAAAAAAACGGTTCTTATTCTGCAAAATGAAACTGCAGCAGATTGTCATCATTACACGTTCCGGTAAAAAAAATCGTCTGAAGCGCTGATTTTTCACGGAATTGTTGCTATTTGTAATCGTTAACATTTTCACGTTAACAAGTAACTGTCATTTAATTACACATTCATTCTCAGTAACTGTAACGAGTGTTACATTTATGTTGTCATTAACGCCGTTACATGTAACCCGTTACTCCCTGACACTGTTCATTCTCCTGGTTGTTGATGTAAGTTGTGATGCCTGCCCAGAGTCTCTTCGACACATATGGGTAATTTACCATAGCCAATCCTCCTACCTGTGTGTATTATGGGATGTAGGAAGAAACCGGAAAGAAACCCACATTTCAAAGGGAACATTCCCAACCTCGAGGTTCAACATTCCCAACATTCCCAACCTTGAGACAGGAACACTCCCTGCTCCTTACATCCTGATTGTCCCTCTGGCGTCCGCGTCTAGCAGCTGACTTCGTACGCCTTCATCATGATCTCCCGCCGTACCTGCTTGGGGCGAAGCGGGCATCGTGGCCGGCCAACTCCGAACAAAGAGCGCGAGACCTCCGAGGACCTGGGCGCACGCCCCCACCCAACCGAAATACAGGGATCCGGCCGGGTGCAGGATCAGACTGGGCAACTTGTGCAGGTCCAGACCTTGGAATTCCGACATGTTGGAGACGAGCTCCACGCCGAGATCGGGCAAATGATGGGTGTAAATGCTCAGCGCTCCCAGGCTGAGAACTCCCGCCAGGGCCACCAGCAATCCCCCGGCTCCCGCGACGTTCCTCAGCGGCGTGTCGGTCCAGCACCGAGCCCCCACGCTGGCAAGCACGATCCCTGACCCGCACAGGAACAAGGACGAGAGGACGAGTCCCCGAGTGGCACGGACTCGCGAATCGTGTCTGTACGGCCCGGACACCGGCCAGCATTCCCGCAATTCCGAGCGCACCACCTGCAAGCAGCTTTCCCATAATCCGTCCGAGCGGAGGAGAAGGAGCTCCATACCTTTGGTTTCACCGGAGCCCGTCCCGACCCTCCCCAGGTGAGCCTGGCCTTCACGCCACTGGGGTGTGATGGCTGCCGTGAACACCAGCACCAGTCCCAAGGGAGCGAAAACAATTCCGGTCACTATAGACGCCGGCGTGTGCATGGCGAGTAATTGCGGGGTCTCGGCGAACAAAGAGAAAAGAGGCTTTTCTTTCCCTTTTCAATCCTCAACGAAGGATTGTTCGAGGCTGAGGAATAAAAGGAGGACGGGAATTAGTTCAGGAAAAAAATGATACCAGATAAACAAAACAAAACAAACAAATAAAAACGCATCACTTACACGCTGAGGACTTTTTTCACCGCCATCCAGATGTGCAGGAATCATGTGTGTGATCGGAGCAAATCCGATCATTTTGCATGCGTGTGCGTGTGCGTGTGTGTGTGTGTGTGTGTGTGTGTGTGTGTGTGTGCGTGCGTGTCAGACTCCTTCTCTCCTCCGAGCTCAAATACAGAATGGCTCCAAACATCACCGTTACTCCTGGCAACCAGCAGACTGGAGGTGAACGTCTGTCTGTTGCTAAGAGACGGTAACCTAGACGATCTCCGGGCTACGTGCTTCTGTACCCATCTCGCATTGCTTTTGGTGCTTCGTGCTACAAGTGTGTGTCCTTGCTGCTCAGGACTTTGTGTGCATGGGTGTGTGTGTGTGTGTGTGGTGTGTGTGGGAGGGTGTGGGGGGTGGGCATTTGTCTGGATGTTGAAAGACAGTATTGGAGAATAGTCTCGTACTCTCTCTCTCTCACACACACACAACACACACACACACACAAACACACACACACACACACGAGTCCTCCTTAACACAAAGCCTAGGTCAGTAAAGTTGTCGTGCATTAGGAAATCGCACATTTTCCTGCTCTCTCGATGTACCGTAAATGAATCCTTTTCATATTTATAACACGGGGAGTCTGTGCCTATCTCAGGTGTCTATGGGCATTAAGGCAGGATACACCCTGGATGGAATGCCCGAACCCATCACAGAACACACACACACACACACACACACACACACACATTCATACACTAAGGGACAATTTTCCAAGGTGCCAATCAACCTACCGTGCATGTTTTTGGACCGGAGGAGGAAACCGGAGAACCCGGAGAAAAACCCCCTGAGGCACGGGGAGAACATGCACAAACTCCACATACACACGGCCAAGACGGGAATCGAACCCGGACCCTGGCGGTGCGAGACGAACGTGCGAGTATGAGTTATTTTCTTGTAACTATTAACAAAAAAGGATTAACGGATTAATTCATCTGTAAAATACGGCATGACATACGGATAATGCAACAAACAGAATAGTTTCAGTTAAATAAAAGTAAAAAAAAAAAGATATATATATATATATATATATATATATCTATAATATATATATATATATATATAGCAGCGGGAGAGTTCTTTGTGTTTGTGTACACACGAGGGCGAAATGTTTATCATTCCATTATCGCTTTGTGTCATCGTAGCCTTGTCAGTAAGTGCTGGTGCATTAACATCTCAAGCACGCCTTTAATAATAGACCAGGAAACACAGACATTCTTGGTGCCATGGCAACACAGGAACAAACAGCGATACAGAGATATGCTTTGTTTCATAAGAGTCTCTCTCTCACACACACACACACACACACACACACTCTCACTGCCTTGTGTTTATTATGCATGGTTACAGTGTTATAATGCATAAGGTATTATTTTACACAAAACATCTTCACTTATGAAAGCTCTTTCTGTTACTTGTCCTGTTACAATAACGCTGACTTTTACACAACGATGTTCTCGCATGACAACGCACCTGTGCACACAGCCATGAATATCTGCTTCTTCATGGGTCGGAGTGGAAGATCTACAGAACTCCAAACGCTATGAGAGAACGTTGGGATGGGATTTGAACCAATTTATATATATAATATATATATATATATATATATATATAGTGGTTAGCACGTTTGCCTCCTCACACCGCCAGGGTCCGGGTTCGATTCCCGTCTCGGCCATGTGTGTGTGGTTTGCATGTTCTCCCTGTGCCTCAGGGGTTTTTTTCTCCGGTTTCCTCCCCCGGTCCAAAAACATGCACGGTAGGTTGATTGGCACCTCGGAAAATTGTCCCTAGTGTATGAATGTGTGAGTGTGTGTGAATGTGTGTGTGTGTGTGTGCCCTGCGATGGGTTGGCATTCCATCCAGGGTGTATCCTGCCTTAATGCCCATAGACGCCTGAGATAGACACAGACTCCCCGTGACCCGAGGGAAGATCGGATAAAGCGGTAAAAGATGAATGAATGAATGAAATGTGTACATAAGGGGCACGTTGGCTTAGTGGTTAGCACGTTCGCCTCACACCGCCAGGGTCCGGGTTCGATTCCCGTCTCGGCCATGTGTGTGTGGAGTTTGTGCATGTTCTCCCCGTGCCTCAGGGGGTTTTCCTCCGGGTTCTCCGGTTTCCTCCCGGTCCAAAAACATGCACGGTAGGTTGATTGGTACCTTGGAAAATTGTCCCAAGTGTATGAATGTGTGTGTGTGTGTGTGTGTCCTGAGATGGGTTGGCATTCCATCCAGGGTGTATCCTGCCTTAATGCCCATAGACGCCTGAGATAAGCACACAGACTCCCCGTGACCCGAGGGAAGATCGGATAAAGCGGTAGAAGATGAATGAATGAATATTAAATGTGTACATAATAAGTCTACATTCAGGTCGAGCGTCACTGGCTTTCCCTACACGTTCACACCCTCCAGTTCATGGTAATCGTCCTGTTGATTAGACGCACCTGTTGTGGCACATTTTTCATTGGTTGCCTAATCCGTGATTATCCTTTACTGGCCTCCTGGGCTCTGTTTTTCTCCATTCTGGCTCAGTGCCATAGTCTGTTTCCCGCAATGACAGGGTGCGGGTTTTCATTCCACACTAAAAGAAAATCTCATCGAATGATTTTCATTTTTGCACCTCACCTTGATTGGGTGGAATAATAATAATAATAATAATAATAATAATAAATAATAATAATAACCCGCAGCCACACTGTGGTTAAAAATAAAAAATAAAAAAACCCTGTCATACATCAAATTCTTCTTTGTCCTTCTGCATCCTGTTTTTAGATGGTCCTTTATTTGCCTTTGTACACACACACATACACACACACACACACACACACACACACACGCACACACCACACGCACATCATCCCAGTCCTTATAGACCACAGCCTTTAAAGTTACGCACTGCAATAAATGCACCAAAAATTAAAAAATAGTGCCGTTAAAATGAATTTGCGTTAATGAGCCCTAATTTTAAAAGGTTATTAGGGTGTTGGCCTCTGGACCGGAAGGTTCCGGGTTCAAACCCCACCACCATTACCAAGCTGCCTATAGTGAGCCCCTGAGCAAGGCCCTTAGCCCTAAAGTCTCTCTGGATAAGGGCGTCTGCAAAATGCCGTAAATGTATATATATAGGGGCACGGTTATATGGTTAGCACGTTCGCCTCACACCGCCAGGGTCCGGGTTCGATTCCCGTCTCGGTCATGTGTATGTGGAGTTTGCATGTTCTCTCCATGCCTCAGGGGATTTTTCTCCGGGTTCTCCGGTTTCCTCCCCGGTCCAAAAACATGCACAGTACGTTGATTGGCATCTTGGAAAATTGTCCCCTAGTGTATGAATGAGTGTGTGTGTGTGTGTGTGTGTGTGTGTGTGTGTGCCCTGTGATGGGTTGGCATTTCATCCAGGGTGTATCCTGCCTTAATGCCCATAGACGCCTGAGATAGGCACAGACTCCCCGTGACCCCCGAGGGAAGATCGGATAGAAGATCGAGGTAGAATGATGAATGAATATATATATATATATATATATATACACACACACACATACCTGTTTTCTGTTTTCTGTTTCTTTCCATTAACTTAGATTGATGAAAGAAACTGATTGAATGAAGGTCCACATTTCTGCTGCATATTAATATATGTATGTAATATATGTAATTTCATACATATATATATATTTTTTTTCTTACCAATATTATACTTTTAATATATTTTTATACCATATTATTATTATTTCTATTTAATAAATTTTTTACTTTTTTTTTAGATTCTGTATGTGTGTGTGTGACTAATAAAATGTGATTTTGAACGGCGAGATCATAGTTACGACACAAACATTCCATTTGTTTGTTTTTTTTTTTTATTATTATTATTGATTTTCCTTATAAAAGTAGACGAAATACAAAAGCAAACAGGGTAAATGGAAACACGAAGCAGTTGAAATGCTTGTGAGGTGAAATCCGAAATCCACGAAACACCTCGGATCATCGATTCGAACTTCGACGGGGAATTTTTCCAAAAATTTGTTGTGGTTCTTTTTTTATTTATTTTTTTATTTATTTTTATTTAATCTAAATGTGGGAGGAGGAGGATGGAGGAGGAGGAGGAGGTGAAGAGGCTACGTCGCCCGTGAAACCCGTAATGCCTGAGCAGCCTCGAAATGTGCGGAGTTTTTTTTTTTTTTTTTTTTTCCACAGCTGAAACACTGAGACAGAATGCAGCTTGCAGCTCCGCAGGCAGGAAATGTGGGACGTTCGAACGTTTACAACCCGGCTCCGCTTTGGACTTTTGGACAGTTGAGGACATGTCAAACAGGCAGGCTAGTGTGAAGCTACAAGAATCCAAGAGTGTACGAGTCCGCCCGAGCACTAGGGGGCGCACACGTGAGGCTAAAAGCAATCGAATGCGTAAAGCGATACCACTACCATGTACTGTTTTTTGTTCCTTCCACAGAAATGATGAGCCCATATAAAGCAGCGATAATAAGAATGGGGAGGGGGAGGGGCGTGGTTTGAGGGGGGCGGGGCTTGGCGGGGCAGACGTTGCAAAGCTATCAATGAAATATTAAGAAATCGTGTATTATATATATATATATATATATATATATATATATATATATACTATCGTCCAAAAAATGTTTTTAAAACAAATATTTTCACTTGTATTTACAATTATTATTTACAACTATTCGGCGCGTCATAATTGCTTACTCAGCTGAGGTTCGGAAAAAAAAAAAAACAACAACAACAATAATTAAGAACAACATGGTAAAATAAACGGTATTTACAGAGGTAATGACGATATTGCTGATGCGGATGTGAAGCTGTAAACCTGATGACGGCTTTGAACAAAATAAAAATACAAATAATATAAATCTCTCTCTCTCTGAGACGTAGCAGTGCTTTCTGATTGGCAGCTTTGCCCGATGACACTGCCGGGGAAGGGGGCGGGACTTGGAAGGAGACGTCGGTCGAGTTCATAACTCGAGTAGCGTGACTTGGAATTGGCTGGGCATGACCTCGCCGATCTCGATCAGGAAGGCCGAATGGTTGCTGTAGTGTTCGACGATGTTGTCGTCCATGTTCACAAAAATCCTGCAGGCGGAGAGACGAGGAGTCAGATTCAGGTTTTATATAAATATATAGGTTTAAATCATACTGCGATTCAAAATTTACACAAATATATAGGTGTAACACGGAGCGGGGCTCTTTCAGGGACCTAGAACAATGTGTAACGGCACCCCCTAGTGGCTAGAGTGACATATCACACCTGAATACTGAACTGTTCGGTCCGATCTTCAGGCGAAATATAAAGCTGAAAATTTGCCTATAAATATTCTAATAGGGGAACAGTGGTTTGTGGTTGTGTAATGGTCCGGGTTCTCCTTCTACGGGTTCTCGGCATGTGCCCCCCGTGCCTAGGGGTTTTTCTCCGGTTTCTCCGGTTTCCTCCCCGGTCCAAAAACATGCACTAGGTTGATTGGCACCTTGGAAAATTGTCCCCAGTATATTGTGTGTGTGTGTGTGCCCGTTGGTTTCCAGGGTGTATCACTGCCTGAGATGAAAAATTGTCTCATGAAGTTGGCCCCCTGTACTGAGATAGACAAAGACTCCCCGTGACCCGAAGAAGATCGGATAAAGCGGTAGAAGATGAATGAATGAATGAATGATATATAGACCCGAAGCAGGGCTCTTTCAGGGACCTAGAACAATGTGTAACGGCACCCCCTAGTGGCTAGAGTGACATATATTACTGAACTGTTCGGTGAATAGGCGAAATAACTGTTTGGTCCGATCTATAGAGAAGGCGAAATATAAAGCTGAAAATTTGCCTATAAATATTCTAATATTAAAGGAGCTTGATTTGTAAATTGTAAAAACAAACAAACAAACAAAAAAACACACACAATATGCACAGGTTTACATAATGTATATTAAATCCTGACATGACATGACATGACATAAGGAAGAAAACCAATGAGAAAACGTTTTCGCCTTCTACTACTCTAACGTCACACTATGCTAAAATAATAATAATAATAAATAAATAATAATAATAAATCTGCTATATTAAGGTATATATTAAGGGAAGACTTAGTTGCATAAATGGCAATTAGTAGGGATTAGTACCAACAGCCAAAAATGATATTATTTGATATATATTTGCAGTAAACAAACAATGTGATTGCCCTCAAAACTATCGTACGCTAAAGATTTCCCCCAGAGGAACACCTCTATCATAAATCAAAGATGCGTGTTTGTGTGTGTGTGCAAGATCTACCAAGCCTGAGGGTACACAGGAACAGATTGATGATGATGATGATGGTGAGCGGAGAGATAAAGAAAGCCGCCTAACCTGTCCTGTCCTACTAATAACACATGCACCGCCGTGTGCGTATCCGAAGGGCCAGCTCGCGTCAGAGCTACGAAAAGCCCCGGGCTGACGCCTCGTACCCCCGCGCCATCGAACTCGCGTCGGATCGAAAATGGAGCCCTGACGCTGACAGGAAGACCTGTGCATTTTGTAATGCTCCTTTTGTTTGCGTCTTTCTACGACTTTTCTTTTTTTTTTTTTTTTCTTTTCTCGTAAAGAAAACAGCAATTATGAAATTCCTTCGCTGCGGATTTCTCGCCCGCCCAGTCTGTCAGCTTAAGTTCCAGAAAGCTGACAAACCGAGAGCGCTAAAAAAGAAAATCAGGACGCGAGAGCGTCTCCCTGTCTTTCTTTATCTCCGTAATCAGCTGTCAATAAGACAAGGCATCAGAAAACCAAAAACACCCCCCCCCTCTCTCTCTCTCTCTCTCTCTCTCTCTTTTTCTCTTCCGCCGTGTGTTCCACTCACCCTCGTTTGCATTTTTTGAAGATTTTCCCGATGGTGTCTTCTTGCAGGCCGTACTTTTCCGAAATCTGAGCATGAGAAAGGAGAAACAAGATGAGTTTCGTGTCAAGGATCTGGTGGCACGTACAGCCAGATCGTCACACGGATGACAAAAGGGGTGACGGTGGAGCACGAAATGTGGTGGGGGGGCAATGGGGGGGGGGGGGGGGTTTGGTACTCATGAACGCGCTTGTCTGAGTCCTTTCAGGGTGGGCGAGTTCAGCATGAGGGCGTCGAACACTTCCTCCGACTCTTGCCGGACGTACAGGAGGACTATGGGAAAGGAAACAAACGATAAATAAATAAACAAACAAACAAACAAACAAACAAATAAAGAAATAAATATCGAGGTAGAAGTCACATGGGTCGCCTGGATGAAGGCTTCATTGGGTTTTGTTTGAAAGTGGGGTTGGATCGTTCGCAAGCATTCTCAATGTGAATGGCGAGAAGCCATTTATCTATTTATTTATTTATTTATTTATTTATTTATTTATTCATTTTGTTTGTTTGTTTATTTTTGCGGTTATTTTTGGGTTTGCGGTCGTTTACTTGTGGTCTCGTGCCACCCAGAGATCTTTTAAAAACGTGCTTTATTTGGCCTTGGAGTTTATACTGCGCTTATTCCGAAGCTTTGGTTTAGTGATGTTTTCTATTGGTGGAAGTGGAGCATTTTTTATTATTATTGTTTTTATTTATTTATTTATTTTATTTCATTTTAACTGTATTCCATTCAGGTTTTAATTCTCTCTCTCTCTCTCTCTCTCTCTCTCTCTCTCTATATACATACATATATATATATATATATATAATTTTTTTTTTTTTTTTTTTACTCTGCCACACGTTTAAAGAGTAGTTTTTTAAAGGTTTTCATTTTCGCTATATATATATATATATAATATATATATATATATATATATATATACACACACATATACACACACACACCCACACACACACACACACACACACACACACTACCATATATATATATATATATATATATATATATATATATTATTTTATTTGTGTGTGTGTGTGTGTGTGTGTATATATATATATATCTATATATATTTCTTTTCTTTTTTTTTTTACTGCTCCACATGTTTAACGAGTAGTTTATCGTACCTCGCTGCTGCTCTTCCTTGCGCGCTTGCTTGGCGGACGGCGATCCGGACCGCTCGGCTGCCTCGGAGAAACAGGCGACGCGTTTCAGCGAGTTCCTCTCGTTTTCCTCCGTGCTGGTCGTCACCGCCTGCGGGCCGAAAACAACACACAGTGTTATCAAGCGTCAGGGATTGAAAATATGCCCGGCGAAAAAAAAAAAACCTGCTATCGCTCTCCGCATCTAGGCATGTGCGGCCTAGCGAGGCGCGACATCGCACAAACCAGTGTGTATCTAACCGCTCGATCAGAGGGCCTGTTCTCACATTCACATGATACTCGTGTGTGACATGATCTCAAATAGAGTGTATGATTGCATGACATCCAACCACTGTGTGTGTGTGTGTGTGTGTGTGTGTGTGTGTGTGTGTGTGTGTGTGTGTGTAAATGTCTCGTACATGTGTGGGTGGATACACACATGCACATCTTATCTGACACCTTGGCTCCTAAAGAGTCTGTGGGAAAGGCCAAGTGTGTGTGTGTGTGTGAATAAGTGTGTTTTCCATTTCCGCTGTGTAAACACGCAATCCTTTTAACCCTACTGTAATAAGGCTGAGTCAGGTGTGTGTGTGTGTGTGTGTGTGTGTGTGTGTGTGTGTGTGTGTGTGTGTGTGTGAGTGTGTGTGTGTGTGTGTAGATGTATGCGTGCCCCCCTCTAGCTAATCCTTTGTGTCAGTCAGCGTAGCCGTGTCCTCACGAGGCGAGTTTCGTTTATTATTGTGCAATCATACTTTCCCTTTCTATCTCTCTATCCATCTTCTTTTTCCCAGGCCTAACTTCTCTTTTTTTTCCCCCTCCCCGCCCCCCCCCCCCCCACTACATTTTTTTTCCCACACTTTTCCTGCCTCTCTCCTGCACTCCATCCCCTGCGGCTGTTGGAACATGACTCGACAGTGCTGCGGCTAACCGCAAATCCCAGGATTCCTAGAGGTGTGTGTGTGTGTGTGTGTGTGTGTGTGTGTGTGTGTGTGTGTGTGTGTGTGTGTGTGTGTGTGTTAGACGTACCAAGCGCAGGTTGCTGTAATGGGTTTCAGGGATAAACAGCACAGGTTGTGTGACATGGTCATCCAGGGTCTTGAAGAAAGTGCAGTCCTTTGCAATGGAGCTGGAAACCAGAGTTTGTTTTCCTGCAAACAAACAGGGTTTTAGAAAGTGATGACGCAACACTCGTCAATATTTGCCTAATTAGCTAATTAGGAGCAGATATATCCGAATTCTTTCATTCGGGGAATGGGGGGGGGGGGGGGGGGGGGGGGGGGGGGGGGGGGTGAAAAGTGCACCATACGATATAAATACAATGTAAATATATTTATGTTAAAAACACATATTGACATTTAAATTGTGCTACAAGACCAGGGATGTGTAGGGAAATAAATATGCTAATTTCTGGATGCTAACAACAATCCAACCAAAAAGTAGCTAGTTAGCGTGACGTAACGTAATTACAAAATAAAAGTAACGGTAATTACAGTTACATGTAACATGTAATTAAATTACAGTTACTGTAGAAAACGTTGAAGATTGAAAAATTCTGACCACCACCGCCGAACACAATTATTCTCTTGACAGAATAATAGTTTTTACGCTATGTCGTGACTAGAGCAAATATTTTATGCCAATATAATATTAGAAATTTATATTTGGAATGAGCTAATTAGCAAAGCGAATGCTAATCCGGTTAGCCCAGCCTGGATTAGAAAATCATGCTACTAAAA
The DNA here is from genome assembly GCA_030449085.1 of Kryptopterus vitreolus. Taxonomy (NCBI): domain Eukaryota; kingdom Metazoa; phylum Chordata; class Actinopteri; order Siluriformes; family Siluridae; genus Kryptopterus; species Kryptopterus vitreolus. The sequence goes on from JACRUU010000012.1 coordinate 1,097,832, forward strand.
GCTAAATTCCTGTCAGAAATGAGCACAACATGAGTTAGCTTAGCATTACAAACGTGTTTGTTTTACTTTATGCTAGTTTTTAGGGCGGTCAGTCTTTTGCTAACAGAATATTTTTATTCTGTTGAATATTTTACACCAGTACACCTCACTCCTGCATGTTAAAAAATGTTTAGACTTGGAATGAGCTAATTAGCAAAGTGAATGCTAATTCAGTTGAAACAACTGCGTTTGGAAAATCATGCTAATCCAGATACTGAAAGCTAAATTCCTGTCAGCGATGAGCACAATGACTTAGCATAGCATTAGCATCGCATTATAAACGTGTTTGTTTTACTTTATGCTAGTTTTTAGGGCGGTCAGTCTTTTCGCTAACAGAATATATTTATTCTGTTGAATATTTTGACGCCAGTACACCTCACTCTTGCCTGTTATAAACTGTTTATAAGCGAATTGTCAAAGCGAATGCTAATTCGGTTAGCACAGCCTCGATAAGAAAATCATGCTACTAAAAGCTAATTTCCTGTCAGAGAGTATGAGTTAGCATAGCATTATGAGTTAGCATAGCATTACAAACGTGTTTGTTTTACTTTATGCTAGTTTTTAGGGTCTTTTGCTAACAAGAATATATTTATTCTGTGTAATGTAGTGATCAGGTCAAATATTTCATGACTCACTTTCTTCGAATTAGCAAGTTAGCAAAGCGAATATGACTTTGGTTAGCAAAGCGTCATTTAGGAAAGCGTATTAATGGGTACGCTAATCCAGGTACATTCGGTTCTAACAATCCTTAAAGTAAAACCCTGTTAGGAAGGCGCACAATGAGCTGCGGTAGAAATGTTTATAAAGGTGTATTCTACTTTATGCTAGTTGTAAGGTAGCGCTAGTAATATTCTAGTAATAATATGCGCTAGTACCCGCTCACAGAGAGTTTATTAAACCGGGTTTTTGGCGAACTCTAGAATAGTTTCGGCTGTGCTTCCTGTACTTCCGCGATTACGTAAATGTGTGACGCACTTCTTTGTGTTATTAAAAGGTGCATTGCGAACACAAACCCCCGTTAGTGGAGTCGGCGACGTTCTTGGATCGCCTCTTGGCCCTTTTGCGATCTTCGTCTCGCATCTTTCTCTCCGCACCCTGTAGGGAAAGAGAAACGTATACGCGTTTAATTCAAGATACAATGCCAGGAAAAAAAAAACAAAAACAAAAAAAAAACAATCAGCTGCCAGGACCATCTGATGGAAAAAAAACACACACACACACACACACACACACACACACACCGGTTCCTCGTTCTGCAGTGATGCGCTAAGCTCACCTGTCACGGCTAAACCTGTCAGACAGGAACCCTATTCTGAATGCTTCCTCCCGTCCTGTTCTCATTAATGTTCGGCGAGCTAGCTAGCAGCCGAACACAAGGAACACGGCAGATGGAGGCGATAACGAGGATATGAGGGTTTGATCAGATTAGGAGTGAATAATGGACTGACTGGTGTGTCTTAACATCTAACAGATACACTGTTAAGGCGTGCATAGGAGAACAGAGTGGCCAAAGGCCTTCACAGAGAACAGAGTGACTCTCAAGGCAACTCATTTGCTCCAAAGGCACAAGCTCAAGTAATGGATAAGTGCCCCCAAGGGCAACAACCGCAGCTTTAGTGCTTCCTTGCGCAAGGTTTAATTTACGAATAAATGAGTTTTAAATAAATAAATAAATAAATAAATAAATAAATCACACTGACCTTATCACAGAAGATCTTGACCTGACAGGCAGCTCGGTGGATGAGGCGGTTGCTTCCGGAGCTGTAGTCGTACGTGTCGATCTGCAGGTTTAGCGGAACGCCTTTGACCCCCTTCTGCGAGGAGAAGTCTGTGCTGAGGGAGTTGATACCGATGTACACCTGTGGGACGATACACTGATTACATTCCGAAGTGGGAATATTTCGACCCGTAACATTCCTACTATTAGCGAATATATTCACCATTACATTACATTGATGGTTTGTGGCAGTGTGGGACATGTATCTCATTCATACAACTATAGGGTTAAGGGCCTTGCCAGCGTCACAGGTGTAGTGACGCTGGGCTTTGAAACCACAGTACTAGACAGTTCGAGACGTTTGTTAGCATAGTTAACAGTGTTACAAGTTAGCATGAGACATGCTAACTTGCTAGCGTAACGTAAGAAAACTATATATATATATACTATATATATATATATATAAAACATATAAAAAATTTTAATGCTTGAATTCATGTCCACAGGAATGGTGCGAAATAAAAATGGGAGCACTGAGACACGACCGGGCAAGTTTTACCCGTAATACCGAAAAAGAAATCAAAGAAAAGACGGCTTAGTAGGCGCAAGGTTCAATGCTAAGCCCGGATCAGCCTGCGTTGACTTTGTAATCCGTTCTCATTAGGACGCAAACGACCCAACGACTAAGCCCGAGATTTATCCGTTTTTCTTTTGCCACTTTACTATTCTTCCCCAGTTTATTTTCTCAGCTGATATTTGGGCTTTTCCATCTCTTTCTTTCTTTCTCTCTCTCTCTCTCTCTCTCACCCCCTCCCTTATAAATTCAATCTTCGTAATTATCAGGTGTGTATATGTTTTCTCCCCCCCCCTCGTCTTTTCTCCTCCCTCCTCTGCCTGTTCTTGGTTTCGCTGTCCCGCCCTAAACTGCCTTAGGCTATTCTAGAGATCTCTCTCTCTCTCTTTTCTCTCTCAATCTCTCTCTCTCCTTTTTACACTTCATTTCTTTCTATCCCTGTTTGTCATGACAGGTGCCTGGGGTGGTGACATGCCATGGATTCCTCTGCCCTTGTGACACTCGAAAACACACAAACGCACACACACACACACACACACACACACACACACACACACACACACACACACACACACACACTATATATATATACAAAACACAAACAGATGGCTCTTACCTTCGCTTCTTCATTGGTGTTCCAGATGAAGGATAAGGCGTTAAAAGCCACCTCGTCTACGTTACCGATGCCGCTGAAGACCTCTTTGTAGTCGGCTGGAGGGAAAAGGATAAGACTGAGCACCCGAGACATGCTTTCTGAAGTCAACACAAATCTGCCCTGATAATTGTTTCGTGTCCCCGTCGCTAACAAGACTGTGGTCAGGGGTACCACAGGAGTGTCGCAGTCACGAAGACTATATGTGCACTTTATGCACTTTACGATGCACTTTATGCGGCTAGGACAAACTTAGTCTAGTCCTCAGCCTTGTGTTCCTTGTAGCTCTATGTTGTATTATATGTGTGTTTTTGTATATAGTTGTAATGACAATAAAACCTCTTGACTTGATGAAGAGATGCATAGTCAATTTTAATATAAATAAAGATAAAGTCTAGATTAGCAAGAAAGCCCCTGACACCATGACAAACCAGTCGAATAAGTCTATATATATATATATATATATATATATAATATATATATATATATATATATATATATATATATATATAAATATATATAATTATATATATATATATATATATATGTCTTATGTGTGTGTTTGGTTAGCGCATACCGATATCGATGACCCTCTGCTTAGCGGTCGGCTGTCGCGCGTGCCAGTGATTCCAGCACTTCAGCTGCATCTCGGGACTCTTCTCGTTTTCGAACACCGCCATGATCACAGTCTGCGAGAGAGAGAGAGAGAGAGAGAGATAGATAGCGAAAAGTGAGAAAGAAAGAAAAAAAACATTCGTTAAGAAAGCTAACGCATGTCGGGCGGAAAACAGGTTGCCATGCCTTTCCATCCCGAACCCTTTAGTCACCGGAGCTTTGGCCTGAAGCTTATTGGCGTGTTCTGGAACTGTATCGACAAAAATGTTCCATCGGGACCTCCCCTGGTCGTATTTAACGCTAAAAAAACATAACTGACGGACATTGTCCCCTCGGTGACGGTTCTGACAGAGTGATCGTTTTTGCGCCTTTATCTTGAGGCAAAGCGTGTTGGTTGTGTAATTAAACGGCGACCGCCTGCAGATCCTTTCAGCAGATTTTTCCCAGTCGTAAAGGAATTCGAGGACCTTTATGAACTGTCATATGAGCCTTATGAATAATGCGAAAGAACTTTCTAGAATCGATCTGAAGCGAATGGACTGTTCTTTTATGGTTCGATATATATATGCCAGTATATATATATATATATATATATATATATATATATATATATATATATATATATATATATATATATATATATATATATATATATATAACTAGTATAACCGTATGCTATATCTTGAGTATATATGAAACGTTACCCTTCCTGGTTGGCTTTGATTGGCCCGGAGACCCTTGTATGAACTTTTTGCCGAACTTTTTCTACCCTCTTTCTCGTATCGTTATCTTCATCTCACCTTCACTTTGCTGCACGAGATCCCGGCACTGCTGTCCACTCCCTGCAGGGTGATGGGGTAGAACTGGCCCTTGTTCAGGTACACCATGGGAATCTCAGTGGTCTTGCTTTGGGATGCCTGTGGTGCCCCGAGACTGAACTGGAAATCGTTCCTGCGAACAAAAGACGACAAAAAAAAGCTTTTGTCTTTTTGTCTCGGGTGGGTATTTTTTTTTGCGTAAAGGTCTCGATGATTAGCGCAGGGCTCACCTGAACCTTTCGGGAGGCGAGTTCGAGTACGAGTCGGAGTAATCGGGACTCGGGTGGTCGACGAATTCACTGCTGTAGCCTAGATTCTGTGTAGGTTAAAGAGACAAACAAACAAACAAACAAACTCGTTCATTCGTTTGCATCCGGCAAGATATCACGAGTGAACGTAACGCAAAAGTTATCCGGTAAGACTCACCTCGGCGCTGGCGTCGGGGTACGGGGTATCCGAATGCCATAGCTTCGGAGTGGCGTTGAGCAATAGAGAGTCAAAGATGTTGTTGATGGCTTGCTTTTCGTAGCTGTCGCCTGCGACGGCCTGGGCGTAGTTGTTGTTGTTATTGCCGCTGGGGGAAATCTGCTTGGTGGTGGAAATGCTATCGGATACCAGCTTCATGAAGTGCGTGTTTTGTAGCGGCGTCAGCTCCGGGGAAGACCCGTTGGGTGTCCTAGAAGGGAACGGGACGCAAAATGTGTTGAAGCCTTTTCGCGACTCAGAGAAAGTGGCCGGGCGAGTTTGTCACTCGCGCTAGGCCTCGAACAAATAAAGCGGCGACTAGTTAGCAGTGATTTGCGAACTTGTCAAAGTCAACAACAGAAACGCTCCGTCCCCCCCGCCGATGTTTGGGGAGGGTTGGGCTGGGATCGCTGTTTGCCCCGAGTAATCCGCCATCTCGACCTGTGTTTGACTTTCTCCGAACTCAAGTAAGGCTTCTTCATCAGCGACCAGTGAGTCATCTTGTTGGGATTTAGCAAAGCCTGCGCTAATCTGCGCTAGCATTCACAGTGCACACAAGAGGAGTGGCGGGCGAAGAGAAGACCTAAAACCTACAAGGTGTAGCTTTTCATACACCTGTCGTGTCTCTTTGACAGTTCCACCGGCACGCCTCGATCCTTCCCCCCATTGGCACGAGTACCGGGGTTATTATTATTACTATTATTATTATTCATTCATTCATTCATCTTCTACCACTTTATCCGATCTTCCCTCGGGTCACGGGGAGTCTGTGTCTATCTATCTCAGGCGTCTATGGGCATTAAGGCAGGATACACCCTGGATGGAATGCCAACCCATCGCAGGACACACACACACACACACACATTCACACATTCATACACTAGGGACACTAAGTTTCAAATCCTCGGAAAAATAAAGTCTCTTTTATTTCTCGAACTTGAGCTGCGACAGAATAAAATTGCCGATTAATTCATTAATTCATTCATTCATTCATTCATCTTCTACCGCTTTATCCGTCATCACCTTCCCTCAGGTCACCCCAATGCCAATGGAATGCCAACCCATCACAGGACACACACACACACAC
>JACRUU010000012.1:1108798-1111298 GCA_030449085.1 Kryptopterus vitreolus
TCTATCACTGACTTTCAATGAAGAAAAAAAAACACACTCTCTCTCTGTCTCTCTCCAACTCTCTCCATCTATTGTTCTATCTATCTGTCTGTATGTTTACCTATCTGTCTGTCTGTATGTCTATCTATCTATCTATCTATCTATCTATCTATCTATCTATCTGTCTGTCTATCTGTCTATCTATCACTGACTTTCAATGAAGAAAAAAAAACACACACTCTCTCTCTCTCTCTCTTTATGTGTTTAAATTAATGTGTCGTGTTGTTGACCAACAATCTACTCTGATACACAACACAACACTAATAATAAAATTATTATATATAATATATAAAATTATTATTATAATAAAAAACAAAATTACTTTATGTAAAAGTTCCCCAACTGATTGCACTGTATTTTATGTACAGTTATTATTATTCCTGTTTAAAATTCATTTTAAAAAAATAATAAAAAAAAAAACATTTAAAATTTTTGTTATTATTTATATTATTTAATTATTTATATTATTTAATCATTTTTATTGTTTACTTATTTATATTATATAATAATTTTTATTATTTACTTATTATATTATTAAGGGGTTTAGCGGTGGTTTAGTGGTTAGCACGTTCGCTTCACACCCCCAGGGTCCGGGTTCGATTCCCGTCTCGGCCATGTGTGTGTGGAGTTTGTGCATGTTCTCCCCTCCCCGTGCCTCAGGGGGTTTTTCTCCGGGTTCTCCGGTTTTCCTCCCCCGGTCCAAAAACATGCACGGTAGGTTGATTGGCACCTTGGAAAATTATCCCTAGTGTATGAATGTGTGTGTGTGTTGTGTGTGTGTGTGTGTGTGTGATGGGTTGGCATTCCATCCAGGGTGTATCCTGCCTTAATGCCCATAGATGCCTGAGATAGGCACAGACTCCCCGTGACCCGAGGGAAGATCGGATAAAGCGCTAGAATTATTATTGATTATTACTTGATTATTGATTATTACTTATTTATTACTTATTTTTTTACTTTGAATTCTGTATGGAATGTTCTATATAAATAAAATGTACACGTTACAGGAGTCACAAGTTTGTTCTATAAAAGATTTGGGGATTATTCCTTCTCACAGTTACTGGATGATGTCAGCGATGAGGACGTGGAGAGACCGCACGCGTAACGTAACACACTACAAATATTCTCTTACTTTATTTATGTTGAAATTTCGGGTTTCTTTATTTTACTCACGTCGTTATTTTTCTGCCGACTTTTCACTTCTACTCCTTAATCTGTACTTTCTACTCCTCACGTTTTAAACACGACCCTCCTTAATCCTGTTTCATTTCATAGATAGATAGATAGATAGATAGATAGATAGATAGATAGATAGATAGATAGATAGATAGATAGATAGATAGATAGATAGATTGACAGATAGATAGATAGATAGATAGATAGATAGACAGACATAGATCAGATAGATAGACAGATAGATAGATAGATAGATAGATAGATAGATAGATAGATAGATAGATAGATAGATAGATAGATAGATAGATAGATAGATAGTTGACCAACAGATAGATAGATATAGAAAGAGAAATAGATAGACAGACAAATAGACAGACAGAACAGACAGATAGATAGATAGATAGACTAGAATAAATAGACAGACAGACAGACAGAGAATAGAAGATAATAGATAGAGATAGAGATAGATAGACTAGACACAGCTACAGACACGATATATAGGATAGATAGATAGATAGATAGATAGATAGATAGATAGATAGATAGATAGATAGATAGATAGATAGACAGACAGATAGACAGATCAGATATAGATAGATAGATAGATAGAATACATAGACAGAAATACAGATAGACAGATAGACATACAGATAGACAGATAGATAGATAGACAGACAGACAGATAGATAGATAGATAGATATATAGATAGATAGATAGATAGATAGATAGATAGATAGATTAGACCAGATAGATAGATAGACAGATAGACAGATAAAAGTGATTATTTCTCCACTACTGACTCTTTTATCACATGTTTGTTTTCTCTGTAAATGGAGATACAGTAATCAGTTCTGTAGAGAGAATAAATTAGTGATCTTTACTTTAATATTTTAAGTAGTTTTGAAAAGTTTATACGTTTACTCGTTTACTCGTTTACACGTTTTTATAGACTGTAATTCTTCTCACTGTGTGCTGAACGCGATCCTTGTGACACAGAGGAGAGTTGATTACGTGGCAGTGGAATGTGCGTGCTGAACAACACAACCTGCCTTTACACTCCCACACAACATCTATAAACACACAAATACACAGGCATCCTGGCATCAAACCAAACATCCACCGCCCCGCCCGCACGCACTCGTACGCACTCGTACGCACCCGCACGCACCCGCACGCACCCCCACGCACCCGCACGCACCCGCACTCCCCCGCACGCACCCGCACTCACCCGCACTCACCCGCACGCACCCGCACTCACCCGCACTCACCCGCACGCACCCGCAC
>JACRUU010000012.1:1121298-1126298 GCA_030449085.1 Kryptopterus vitreolus
ATAAAGGCAGACAATTTTGTTATTTATTTATTTATTTATTTAATTATTTGTTTGTTTATTTATGTTTATTTGTTTATTTATGTATTTATGTATTCAGGCATGTATGTATTGTTTACGCTTGTATTATTTATTCTTGTTATCATTTTCTTTATTTATTGTTTTTTGTTTTTTTTGTTATTTTTGTTTTATTTATTTTATTTATTTATTTGTTTATTATTATTTATTTATTTATCTATCTGTTTTAATAAACACCTCTTTAGAGCTTTATAGCAGGAGACTTTCCCACTCCATCCAGCGGTATCCAATGGGAAAAAAAAAAAAAGAAAAAAACTGTTGCAATGGCACTCGTTCTTGTGCCACTCGGAGAGAAAGAGCGAGAGAGCATTATTCCTCTTTATTCTCCCTTTATTTTTTCCTTTCCACTTTGCTCCATGTGGTTAGTGGTTTCCTATTCTTCATTTTTCCTTTCTTCAAAGTCATCAGGTTTCTCAATACTTTTGACATCACGTCCTGCCCTAAAAGCAATTTCACAACAAGGAAATCCATCACTGAAAACGACACGCCTTTACCGGAGAATCCTTCACTTCTTACGTGAAAAAGAGACAAACACACCTTACTGTTCCAGCTTTTGATAGTCCAAAAACATAAATGGCACCAATTAAATCGATGCTGCATTATATATATATATATATGGGGCACGATGAATGAATGGAATATATATTATATAAATATAATATATATGGTTTAGTGGTTAGCAGCGTCGTTCGCCTCACACCGCCAGGGTCCGGGTTCGATTCCCGTCTCGGCCATGTGTGTGTGGAGTTTGCATGTTCTCCCCGTGCCTCAGGGGGTTTTTCTCCGGGTTCTCCGGTTTTCCCCCCCGGTCCAAAAAACATGCACCAGTGTTGAATGGTGTGTGTGTGTGTGTGTGGTGTGTGTGTTAGGTTGATTGGCACCTTGGAAAATTGTCCCTAGTGCCTGTATGAATTGTGTGTGTGTGTGTGTGTGTCCTGTGATGGGTTGGCATTCCATTGGCATTGGGGTGACCTGAGGGAAGATCGGATAAAGCGGTAGTAGATGAATGAATGAATGAATTAATTAATTAATTGGCAATTTTATTCTGTCGCAGCTCAAGTTCGAGAAATAAAAGCGACTTTATTTTTCCGAGGATTTGAAACTTTTATTCCTTAGTATGTTCATTTCATCAAGCGCCACCTAGTGGACAAATGAAAGTAATCAAAAAGTAATCAAAGATAATCAGTTACTTTACTTTTATAAAGGCATTGAAAGTTACGACTATATTATTATATTATATTATTATTATACGATATTAATATTATATATATATATACATATATTATATATATATATATATATATATATATATATATTATATATATATATATAGTATATATATATTTATAAAGCACATTCTAATGCTTTGATACTATAGTAAACAAAGTGACGCATCATACCATCCATTATCCATTATGCTTTTACCTCCTTATTCTTACTTCATTCCTATATCTTTTACACCCACTATTTTTATTTTATTTTATAAATAAATGTATTTTATTTATTATAAATCTCTGCACTATTTCTTTTTATTCTTTTATGTTGGATGGTCATAAGAAGCATGTTGTAATATGTATGTATGTGTATGTGACAAATGACATTTTTATTTAACATTTTTATGTGTTTGTTTGTTTGTGTGTTTGTTGCATTAATTTGGAAATGCATTTAATATTGTGAAAGACATTTTTCACTGAATACTTCAGTCACACGGAGTGGAAGCAGCCCCCTGGTCAACAGGGACTGTAAAAGGGAGGTAAAGGTGCCACCCTAAACGGCTGCTATTGTGTTAATCCTAATTCGAGTTTCATCCACACACACACACACACACACACACACACACACACACACACACACACACACACACACACAAACCCACACTTAACTAGTTTCATTTTGTCTTTGGTCCCCCTCGGGGCTGTTGTGTTGTAATTGCAGACAAGCTTAAACGAAGTAAGACATGAAAAAGGCATAGGATACTTGAGCCTGAAGGTACACAAAAAGACACCCAAAGACACAAAAAGAACACACCACCAGACACACACACACACACAACACAACAATCACACACACACAGGGTTCTTGATTTAATCCTAGAAAATGTTTCTAGTAGGATTTCTACAGGAGAACTTTTACAGACGGCTTCTTTAAACTAGGGTTAGAGAAACAAATTAGAAAACACATCGTTATAATAAAATAATATAATAAAATCGTATGTATATATTTATATATATATGTGGGGCACGGTGGCGTAGTGGTTAGGACGTTTTTAGTTTGCATGTTCTCCCCGTGCCTCAGGGGGTTTTTTTCTCTCGGGTTCTCCGGTTTCCTCCGGTCCAAAAACATGCACGGTAGGTTGATTGGCACCTTGGAAAATTGTCCCTAGTGTATGAATGTGTGTGTGTGTGTGTGCCTGCATTCCATCCAGGGTGTATCCTGCCTTAATGCCCATAGACGCCTGAGATAGACACAGACTCCCGTGAACCCGAGGGAAGATCTGATAAAGCGGTAGAACTGATGAATGTAGTGATATATATATATATATATTCCTTATAATGCATATAATAATAATTGGTGTTATATCATGCTTTAATTAAAAAAAAAAATATATATATATATATATATATATATATATATATATATATATATATATATATATACATATAACACACACACACACACACACTCACCCACACAAACACACACACACACACACAATATAATATATAATATAATATATATATAGATATTATTTTAAAAAAAAAAAAAGAAATAAGATAGTATATATATATATAGATATAATATATATATATACTATATTCTATATGTATATAATATAGTATACAAAATCTCGTCCTGAGCCGCACCGTTTGCTTTGGGTCTTGCAGGAGGCAGGTCGCTACTCAGCTACGAGTTCGTTTTGATCTGGAAGGTGAAATTTGCAAGTGCATTTAGACAGATTACACACCCTTTATTATTCATTCATTTCATTCATTCATTCATCTTCCACCGCTTTATCAGATTTTCCCTCTGGTCACGGGAGTCTGTGCCTATCTCAGGCGTCTATGGAAATTTTTAAGGGCAGGTGATACGCCCTGGATGGAATGCCAATCCATCACAGAACACACACACACTCACATTCACCACAACATTCATACAATACGGGACAATTTTCCAAGGTGCCAATCAACCTACCGTGCATGTTTTTAGGACCAGGGAGGAAACCAGAGGATATTAGGAAAGCGGGGAAAAGAATGAAACCCCCATGAGGCACAGTTGAAACCATGCAAACTCACACACAACACATGGCCGAGGACGGGAAGCGAACCCAGGACCATGGAGGGTGAGGCGAACCTGCTAACCACTAAGTGGTCTAAGGAGTCGCCGGCTGCTGATCAGAAGATCCGGGTGCGAGCTCCGTTTGGCAGCTGCCACCCTTGGGTCCTTGACAACGACCCTTAACCCTCTGTGCCCAACGGGGGCGCCTATCATGTGACCCTGCTCCTGACCCAGCTACCATTGTGAAAAACACGCTATAAATAAAAAATGACTTTGTGCACAGGGATATCATTCATTCATTCATTCATTCATTCATTCATCTTCTTCGCTTTATCCGATCTTCCCTCGGGTCAAGGGGATCCTGTGCCTATCTCAGGCGTCTATGGACATTAAGGCAGGATACACCCTGGATGGAATGCCAACCCATCACAGGGCACACACACAAACACACACACATTCACACACACATTCATACACTAGGGACAATTTTCCAAGGCGCCAATCACCTACCGTGCATGTTTTTGGACCGGGGGAGGAAACGGAGAACCCGGAGAAAAACCCCCTGAGGCACAAACTCCACACACACATGGCCGAGACGGGAAATCGAACCCAGAACCCTGGCGGTGTGAGGCGAACGTGCTAAAACACTAAACCAACCGTGCCCCTTCACAGGGATATCATCATGCATTATTTTTATTTTATTTTTATTTTTGTGGGGAAAATGACCCCACATCCGAAGACATTTGTGTGTATTGAAACATTTTGTGTGGCAACATTTGGAGAAAAAAAGCAAAGATGGCCAAAAAAAAAAAAAACAGCTGATCAGACTTGTAGGTGAGTTTGAGGTCATGCTCGTGATGATGCCGCTGACATTCCGACCTCTGTGGTATTTCCAAGTGGTTCTAAAAATAATAACTAGAGAGAGAGAGAGAGAGAGAGAGAGAGAGAGAGAGAATTAGAAAGACGCCGTCACGCCTATTCTTAATTACAGATACAATATTATTACTTTATACAAGGGCTCAATTAAAATATTTAATGGCGATTAATCGTACGATTTCAATAAATGAATACTTTTCATGTTTATACTGTAAATAACTGTAACACATGTTATAATTATATACATTTCTCTCAATATCTCTCTCCCTTTAATAACATTATTGATTATTTAATATTTATTTTACTCTGGAAATGATTATTTTAATGTTAATTTCAGTGTTACTTTGTTTAGTGGTAGTTTGAAGTGTAAAATATGGGACGTGGCTCCTTTAAGAATGGTGTTCCGGTTGCTTTTCCATATAAACTGGTGATACGGTGTTTAGGTTATACGGAAGCGCTTTATTGCGTTCGGTAAAAATGCGCTTTATTGCGTAATACGGATTTGGGAATGCGATGCGCTTGTGTAAGGTTCCGTACGGTAATATACGCTAATATAGTGAGGAGATCGTACCTGTTGTGAATGCGCAGCTAGTAGGATTCGGTGAAATTTAGGAAGTGTGAGTGGATGCGCTGAACCTTTATTTATTTATTTCTTCTTTTCGGGTTTTGTTCACGACGCAGAGTGAAGGAGCAGATCACTGCGTTATAACGCCTTAATAACATTAGTGCCCTTATAGTCAATTTGCATTAACGTGTTAATAATCACTGTAAAT
>JACRUU010000012.1:1136298-1156298 GCA_030449085.1 Kryptopterus vitreolus
TACTTTGATTCTTTTAATGTTAATTTCAATGTTATTTTGTTTAGTGTTGGTTTGAAGTGTAAAATATGGGACGTGGCTCCTTTAAGAATTGTGTTCCGGTTGCTTTTCCATATAAACTGGTGATACGGTGTTTAGGTTATACGGAAGCGCTTTATTGCGTTCAGTAAAAATGCGCTTTATTGCAGTAATACGGATTTGGGAATGCGATGCGCTTGCGTAAGGTTCCATACGGTAATATACGCTAATATAGTGAGGAGATCGTACCTGTTGTGAATGCGCAGATAGTAGGTGTCATTCGGGGGAAATTTAGGAAGTGTGAGTGGATGCACTGAACCTTTATTTATTTATTTGTTGTTGTTCGGGTTTCGTTCATTCGTTAACATGACGCAGAGTGAAGGAGCAGATCACTCACATAGTAACGCACACTGCGTTAATTACATTAGTGCCGTTACAGTGAACTTTAACAGTCCTAATCAAGAGCCCGGCAGTGGCGGCTTGACAGTGCTGGGATTTAAACCCATGACCTTCTAAACACAAGACAAGACCTCCCACATGCAAAGGTTAAATAAACAGTTGTTTCTTCCTAAAGCAGTTGATGTGGACCGTTGAGTGATGTTCTTGTTTTTTTTTCAGACCTCGTGACCTCATTACAAAGTCCTCTGACAAAAGAAAAATGTCATTTGTCCTTTTGTCACAACGCAAATTGTATTTAAAAGCAGCACCGTGCGAATGACATTCATACCGGCGTCATGAGAAAAGCACGCCGACGCTTTGGGACTCGCGCGAAATCCCCTAAAGATCTCAAAAACCCGACGCCTCGGGACGACCCGGTCATTCCGCTGTATCGGCGTTATGAGGCGGATACGACGCCGAGTCTCTGTGATAACGCCGAAAACGCAGTGTCATTCTGAAATTGGCAGAAGGTGATTTCACAATGAGGTCGTTTTCCCTGTTCAGTGTAAACTGCAGGTGAAATTGTGACATTTTGAACACACTCCCTTTCACAGATCGTCCTCCTCAACATCTGTCTCTTTCTTCATGCCTTCCCTCACCATTCCCTCTGGTTCTTTTCCTTTACTGAATGGATGGATGTCTGGATGAATGAATGAATGGATTGATGAATGGACGGACTGATGGATGGAGAAATGGATGAATTGATCAACAGATGGATGGATGAATGGATTGATGGAGGAATGGATGGATGGAGGAATGGATTAATTGACTGATGGATAGAGGAATGAATTGATGCATTGATGGACGGATGGATGGATGGATGGATAGAGGAATGGAGAAATGGATGGATGGACTAATGGATGGAGAAATGGATGGATTAATAGAGGGATGGATAAAGGAATCGATGGCTGAATTGATGGATGGATGGATGGATGGATGGATGGATAGAGGAATGGAGAAATGGATGGTTGGACAGATGGATGGAGGAATGGATGGATTGACTGATGGAAGGAGGAATGGATGGGTTTATAGAGGAATGGATGGAGAAATGGATGTATGGACTGATTGATTGATTGATTGATGGGTGTAGGAATGGATGGATAGAGGAATGGAGAAATGGATGGATGGATGGACAGATGGACAGACTAATGGATGGAATAATAGCGGGATGGATAAAGGAATGGAGGGATGAATTGATGGATGGATGGATTGATTGATGGAGGAATGGATGGGTTTATAGAGGAATGGGTGGAGAAATGGATGGATGAACAGATTGATTGATGGATAGAGGAATGGAGAAATGGATGGATGGACAGATGGACAGACTAATGGATGGAGAAATGGGTGGACTAATAGCCGGATGGATAAAGGAATGGATGGATGAATTGATGGATGGATGGATGTATGGATGGATGGATGGATGGATTGATTGAAGGAGGAATGGATGGGTTGATAGCCGGACGGATACAGGAATGGATGGATGAATTGATGGATTGATGGAACGGATGGATGGATGGACTAATGGAGAAATGGATGAAGAAATGGGGCTGCACATAAAAAAATCATTTTCCCATCACAATTCTTCACTAACGAGAATGTCTGAACATGTCTGAACTGAAAATGACAAAAAAAACGCATGACATGATGTAAGGAATATTCAGCCGAGAAAGAAAAAACATTCTTCTGAAAATGAAAGCACACACAAACAAACACAAACACAAACACAAACACAAACACAAACACACACCTGCATGATATCAACATATGGAAAAGCTTTCAGATGTAAAAAATCCGTCTTAATCACAAATTTATTCACATTTATTCAAATGTAGGTCACATGACCTTCCTTTCCACGTCTTACCAAAAGTGTATAAGAGGGTGGATGGATGGATGGATGGATGGATGGACACAGGAATAGTTGGATCAATGGATGGATGGATGGAGAAATGGGTGAATTGTTGGATGGATGAGGAATGGACGGGTCAATTGATGGATGGATGAATGGATTGATATGTGGATGGATGCATAGATGATTGATAGATGAATGGACCGAGGAATGGGTGGATGAATGGATGGATGGATGAATGGATTGATGGATAGACAGAGGAATGATGGATGGAGGAATGGATGGATGGACAGGTGGATGGATTGAAGGATAAATTGATGGATGGATGAGGAATGGATGAATGAATTGATAGATGGATGAAGGGATTGACAGATGGATGGATAGAGGGAATGGATGGATCAATGGATGGATGAAGAATGGTGAAATGGATGAACTGATGGATGGATGGATGAATGAATGGATAGATGGATGGATGGATGGATAGAGGAATGGATCGATTGAAGGATGGAAAAAAGGGTGAATTGATGGGTGGATGACTTGATGGATGAATGGACTGAAGGATGCAGAAATGGATGGATTGATGGATTGATGGATTGATGGATTGATGGATTGATGGATGGATGGGTGGATGGATGGATTGAAGGATGGAAAAATGGATGAATTGATGGATGGAGAAATGGATGAATGTATGTATTGATAGAGGAACAGATGGATTGATGGATGGAGAAATGGATGAATTGATGAATGGATGGATGAATGGATGAATGTATGTATGTATGTATGGATGGATGGATGTATAGAAAGAAGGAAAAATGGATGAACTAATGGATGGATGAATGGATGTATGGATGTATGGATGGATAGATGGATGGATGAATGTATGGTATGGATGGATAGAGTAATGTATGGATTGAAAGATGGAAAAATGGATGAATTGAAGGATGGATGAATGGATGTATGGATGTATGGATGGATGGATGAATATATGGATGGATGGATAGAGTAATGTATGGATTGAAGGATGGAGAAATGGATGAATTGATGGACGGAGACCCAAATCCATTGGGAGATTCCTTTTGAGGACGACGTTGAGCATCCGTTATAGTTAATAAAGCATCCTTAAGCAGGTTATAATGCGTTTCTGTTCGGGGTGAAACTTAGGGCTCAAATAGTCTTTAATCAGAATGCCGTCACCCTGGTTCTTCTCCTGCGTACGTTACACAGGAGTCAGGCAGCAGGAATGTGGGCGTCTGCCGAACTCCATCTGACTTATTATTATTATTATTATTATTATTATTATATTATTATTATTATTATTCAATTCATTCATCATTCATCTTCTAGCGCTTTATCCGATCTTCCCTCGGGTCACAGGGGGAGGGTAACTGTTTTCTATCTCAGGCGTCTATGGGCATTAAGGCAGGATTACACCCTGGATGGAATGCCAACCCATCGCACAGGACACCACACACACACACACACACAACACACACTCTCACACACATTCACACACACATTCATACACTAGGGACAATTTTCCAAGGTGCCAAATCAACCTACCGTGCATGTTTTTTTTTGGACCGGGGGAGGAAACCGGAGAACCCGGAGAAAAAACCCCCTGAGGCACGGGGAGGGGAGAACATGCAAACAAACTCCACACACACATGGCCGAGAAGGGAATCGAACCCGGACCCTGGCGGTGTGAGGCGAATGTGCTAACCACTAATCCACCGTGCCCCTTTATTATTATTATTATTATTATTTATTATTTTAAAAAAAACATATTCCACGCAGAATTTTTCCGCCTTTAATTAAAGGAATTCTCGTACCCCGTTTGGGTCTTAGGGAGTCGCTATGAGTCGCTATAAGTCGCTATTCACATGCTGTTGAAGCCGAACGTCGTTGTCATTGCGGTTACGCACGAATGCGCGCGATCGCGTAACAGGACAGGTCTGAACCTGCGCGGAAACTGGGAAAAGCATTCCGAGCCACAGCCCCATAACGAATGCGCATACCACACCGAAACGCCGCGTATCTCCGGTAAACTTTACTTCCGGAAGAAAAAACACACACACACACACACACACACACACACACACACACACACACACCAGCAGGGCCGAGCAAAGACGGAATGGCAGCTCGTAACGTTCACGCATTCTTTCCTTCTAGTGTTTTGCTTTCAAAAAAATAATAAAAAAAACCTGTTGGACAGATTTCATGCTTTCTCTTCCTCTCCAACATTCCTGTAGAGTGGGGTTTTAAACCCTGACTAACACACACCACACACAACACAACACAAACACATAACACACACACACACACATACCACACATACACACACACACACACACAAATACACACACACACACACATACACACACACACACACACACACACACACTTCATTTAAAAACATCAGATGGATGGAGAAATTGATGAATTGATGGATGGTTGAGGAATGGATTGATAGATGGATTGACAGAGGAATTGATGGATCAATGGATGGATGGATGGGGATGGATGGATGGATGGATTGAAGGATGGATGAGGAATGGACGGATGGATGGATGAATGGCTTGATAGATGGATAGACCAACAGGGATGGATGGATTAGATGGATAGACAAAGGAATGGATGGATGGATAGATGGATAAAGGAATGGATAGATTGATGGATGGGAGAGGACTGGATGGATGGATCAATAGATGGATGGACAGATGGATGGAATGATGAATGGATGTTTGGGTGGACAGATGGAGAAATTGATAAATTGAAGAAAGGATGAGGAATGGATGGACAGAGGAATGGATGGATGAATGGATTGATGAATGGATGGATTGGATATGGATGGATATGGAAGGATTGAAGGATGGAGAAATGGATAAATTGAAGAAAGGATGAGGATTGGATGGATGGATTGATGAATGGATTGATAGATGGATGAACAGAGGAATGGATGGATCGATGGATGGATGGATGGACAGGTGGAGGGATTGAAGGATGGAGAAATGGATAAATTGAAGAAAGGATGAGGATGAGGAATGGGTTGATGGATGGATTGATAGATGGGTGGACAGAGGAATGGATGGATGGGATGGACAGATGAATGGATTGAAGGGAGGAGGAAGAAATGGAGAAATTGAAGAAAGGATGAGGAATGGATGGATGGATGGATGGATGGATGGATGAATTATTGATAGATGGATGGACAGAGGAATGGGTGGATGGATGGATGGATTGAAGAAAGGAGAAATGGAGAAATTGAAGAAAGGATGAGGAAGGGATGGACGGATGAATGGTTTGATAGACTGATGGACAGAGGATTGGATGGACCAATGGATGGATGGATGGACAGAAGGATGGAGAAATCGGGTGAATTGATGGATGGATAAACGAGTGGAGAAATAATCACTTTTAAGGCGTTTTTTGTGAGTAACACTGATTACATCACCGGTTCTCTGGAGTGTGACGTGATTGGTTGCCGTGTGCAGTTGCGATGGATCCAAACCAATAGGCTGTCGGAATGCTATATGTTTATATCTCATCCAATCACATTCACTCCATCCACATGGTAACGAGGGCTATTTTTAAAATGCAGAAAATACAGACAATTGTGTGGAAAAAATAAGAAATAAAATGTAAAAAAAAATGACTTTATTAAAATATAGACACCCTGAAATTCTACTTAAGTCAGGTATTAAGGTACGTTTGGTGTAAGTCATTCTGGATTTGTTTTTAAATTAAATTAAATTAAAATTAAATTAAAGATTATTCATTCATTCATCTTCATTACCGCTTTTATCCGATCTTCTCTCGGGTCACGGGGAGCCTGTGCCTATCTCCGGCGTCTATGGGCATTAAGGCAGGATACACCCTGGATGGAATGCCAACCCATCACAGGACACACACACACACACACACACACACACACACACACACATTCATACACTAGGGACAATTTTCCAAGGTGCCAATCAAACCTACCGTGCATGTTTTGGACCGGGAGGAAACCCGGAGAACCCGGAGAAAAACCTCCTGAGGCACGGGGGGGAGAACATGAACAAACTCCACACACACATGGTTGAGAGACGGGAATCGAACCCGGACCCTGGCGGTATGTGAGGCGAACGTCAGAGCTAACCACTACTAATGGCCACCAGTGCCCCTTTATTTATTTATTTATTTATTGTTATTTCTAACACTTATGGACGTGACTATTCATTCAGGGTGTAGTAAATCAGAGCTAAACACAAAAGATGGAGCACAGCTATTTATTTATTTATTTATTTGTTTGTTTATTTACTGTTTTGCTAACACTTACTTTTGTTATTTGTTTTTTGTTACTTTTGTTTTTTAACACATTTTTATTTATTTATTTGTTTGTTTATTTATTTATTTACTTATTTATTTACTTATTGTTATTTCTAACACTTATGGACGTGACTATTCATTCAGGTTGTAGTAAATCAGAGCTAAACACAAAAGATGGAGCACAGCAATTTTTATTTATTTTTTTTTATTTATTTATTGTTTTTATTTATTTATTTATTTAGGGTTGTTGTAAATCAGAGCTTTATTTATTTATTTATTTCTTATTTATTTATTTACTTATTGTTATTTCTAACACTAATGGACGTGACTATTCATTCAGGTTGTAGTAAATCAGAGCTAAACACAAAAGAAACACAAAATTTGATGGAGCACAGCATTTTTTTTTTGGAGCATTTGCATTTATTTGTTTGTTTGTTTGTTTGTTTTTGTTTTTGTTTTGTTAGTTAGTTTATTTATTTATTTACTTATGTTTGTTATTTCTAACACTTATGGACGTGACTATTCATTCAGGTTGTAGTAAATCAGAGCTAAACACAAAAGATGGAGCACAGCATTTTTTATTTATTTGTTTGTTTGTTTGTTTGTTTGTTTGTTTGTTTTTATTTATTTATTTACTTATTGTTATTTCTAACACTTATGGACAAGACTATTCATTCAGGTTGTAATAAATCACAGCTAAACACAAAAGATGGAGCACAGCATTTTTATTTATTTATTTATTTGTTTTTTTGTTTGTTTGTTTGTTTATTTATGTATTTATTTATTTATTTACTTATTGTTATTTTTAACACTTATGGACGTGACTATTCATTCAGGTTGTAGTAAATCAGAGCTAAATACAAAAGATGGAGCACAGCATTTTTTATTTATTTACCCCACACACACACACACACACACACACACACACACACACACACTGCGTACCTTTGTTGTGAGACACTAAAGCCAGACGTCCGTGAGGCATTTAAGTCGTACGTGTGCGCTGATCTTCTCTTTGTCTTTTTTCACCCATGTGTGTACAGATAGGAGTGGTTCCTTACGCGACCTGCATGCTCTGGCGTTTTGAGGCGAAAGGGCACGAAGTCTGACGACAAAAATCTACCAGTCGCGATAAAAGTGAAAAACAAACGAACAAAAAAACAAAGAACGAAGTCTATGCGTTTTGTTCTTTCTTTTCGATGTTTGCTTCGTACTTTTTAGACCTGTAACTGACGTAACAAACATTTATATTAATAATTATTATACGTTTTATTTATATGCGCCGTTCACAAAAACAACGAGAAGTAAACGGAGAAAACATAAGAGGGAGAAAAAAAACATCGTAATTTGTATTTTGTACTTTAATTTAATGCCATTTAAAAAAAAAAATTTCTTCCTAGTAACGGCTACTTTTATTTTGTAATTAAATTACGTAACGCCGTTACATGTAACTAGTTACGAAAATACGCTGAGCGGGCGATGTTATTAACATGCGATTGAAAAGATAATGAGTGCGTTTTTCGTTACCCTTTAAAATGTCGTAAAACAATTGAAAATACGCCTGATGGAAACGAGTCAAATTCGCAAAAACACACATGTAGCGCAAAATTTTTTTTTTACGCTCGCATGACGATGCGAAAAAGGAATAATTCGCAAAAGTGTAATGGAAACGTTTTTTTTTCTCGCATTTTCAGGTCACATGACCTTACTCGCCTTGCCTTGGGAGTGATGCTGCAGGTGCTACACGAGGCTCTATGGCAATGCACTGCTCAAAAAAAGGGGACGTGTTCATCCGGAAATTGTCAATCCACAGGTCCTCCGTGACATCGCGCACTATTACACTATTATTACACTATTATTAATGCGTTGGCCTGCTGATATCCGTCTTCATTACTTTTGATTGACTTATCGCGAGAGGACGAGTTTTAGTCACATGATATGTTTTACCGGAAACACCGTCATTTCCATTATTTTTTATCGAAAATATCGTAAACCGTTTGCGCAAATTTGTAATGCAAACTTCCCTAGTGTCCTTTCCAGGAGGGTTGGGTCTGTGGTTAAAGCTCTGGGTTATTGCTCAGATGGTTGGTGGTTCAAGACCCAATCGGACACTCTTGGGCCCTTGAGCAAGTCCTCTTTACTGCTCCAGTAATCATGGCTATCATGATATATAACACTATATCATGGCTGGCCCTGTGCTCTGACGCCTGCTTCGCATCACTGAGATGAGCTCCGGAAGGGAAGGTCGCAAGTTCAAATCCCAGCATTACTTCAGCAAGTAAATTCATTCATTCATTCGTCTTCTAGCGCTTTATCCGATCTTCCCTCGGGTCACGGGGAGTCTGTGTCTATCCCAGGCGTCTATGGGCATTAAGGCAGGATACACCCTGGATGGAATGCCAACCCATCGCAGGACACACACACACACACACACACACACACATTCATACACTAGGGCCAATTTTCCAAGGTGCCAATCAACCTACCGTGCATGTTTTTGGACCGGGGGAGGAAACCGGAGAACCCGGAGAAAAAAACCCCCTGAGGCACGGGGAGAACATGCACAAACTCCACACACACATGGCCGAGATGGGAATCGAACCCGGACCCTGGCGGTGTGAGGCGAACGTGCTAACCACTAAACCACCGTGCCCCTACTTTAAAAGCATTGCACATATGTTGTCTTTATGCTCTAACCTGATCAGAGCGATTCGTCCATGCCCATGTGGATTACAGTGTTAAAAACATGGACGTATTCATTTAATTCAGGACAGATAAACAGATAAACAGATCTCTTATTTCTTTACTTTAAGTAACTTTTACCACAGAATTTTAAACCAAGTGAGGGACGTGAGGGACGTGTGCACGTTGACCTGCCGAGGGTCTTACGTCTTGTAGAAGCTTTTTCTTGGATGCACCAAAAAAAAAATGAAATCAAGATTAGTTTTTTTTTTTTTTGCTTTTTTTTTAATGATGGTCTGAGTCACACCCGACTCAGATGAACACCAGGAGATAGCATGAAATGAGACGAGGCCCCTGGGCTAGGCTCCATACGGCCTGAAGGCTGTGTCTGGAAATCACAGAAAAAAAAAAAAAAAAAAAAGATGCCAGGGAGGAGAAAACAGGTCTGGCAAGCTGCTGCATAAGCGACCCTATAGAAGATACACACACACACACACACACACACACACACACACACACACACACACACACACAATAACATTGAGCATTGACAGTATATATATATATATATATATATAGATATATATATATATATATATATATATATATATATATATATATATATATATATCTATATATAATTATTTTGATATATATAATTATATATATATATATATATATATATATATAATTATATTTTGTATAATATCTATAATATCTATTCTATATATATATATATATAATAATATATAATATATATAATATAATATAAAATATCTAAATAAATATGTAAATATATATATATTTATTATATTATTTATTTGAATTATTTTGAATGTATTGTTATCCATTGTTGAGCAATGTGTCATTGTTGAAATTTTTTTTTACATTTCTATATAAGATAGATATTTTATTTAAATACAAATTAGATATATTTTATTTGATATTATATTTTATATATCACATTTTTATTATATTGTTGATGGATTGTTGATGTTTCTTTTTATCATCGTCTGATCGCAACCTTCAATAAAAGAAAATAGACTTTTCTCTACATAAATATAATAAATGATGGGGGGATGGCTGGGAATGGACGAGTGTGTGTGTGTGTGTGTGTGTGTGTGTGTGTGTGTGTGTGTGTGTGCTGCTGCTCTCCCACTCAGGGTGTGTTCACACCTCATACCCTGTATAATACACCTGCACCTGCACTACATCTCCCATCCACCCTGATCCACCCTGATCCACCCTGATCCACCCTAACCCCAATACATCACTCACAGCGCATTCTTCACAATCACATTATTATTATTATTATTATTATTATTGTTGTTGTTGTTATTGTTGTTGTTGGTGCTGTTGTTGTGTTGAAAAAGAATACAAATAATAATAAATGAATTCATTTAATTTAGTTAAATACTCATCATCATCATTATTGTCATTACTTTTTTCTACTTCAGTATTTAGCTATATTCAATTAATTCATTTCTTATTATTTGTTATTATTTTTAAACACAACAACAGCCCCACTACCACCACCAGCAACAACAACAACAACAACAACAATAATAATAATAATAGTAATAATAATAATGATGATGATGATGATGATGATGATAATAATAATAATACCCAAAGTATAACAGCATTATTATTATTATTGTTGTTATTATTATTGTTGTTATTATTATTATTATTATTATTATTATTATTGTTGTTGTTGTTGTTGTTGTTGTTGCTGGTGGTGTGGTAGTGGGGCTGTTGTTGTGTTTGAAAAATAATAACAAATAATAAGAAATAAATGAATTTAATATAGCTAAATACTGAACTAGAAAAAAGTAATGACAATAATGATGATGATGACGACAACAACAATAATAAGAACACACAAGAACAATAATAATAATGATAATAATAATAATTCCCAATGTGTAACAGCATTATTAATATTATTATTATTATAGTTGTTGTTGTTGTTTTGAAAATACAACTTTTAAAAATGAATTCATTTGATTCGTTATTTAAAGTTGATTTGTGAACGTAATAATAATAATATTTTATTATTATTATTATTATTATTATTATTATTATTGTTGTTGTTGTTGTTGTTAATAATAATAATAATAATAATATAATAATAATAATAATACCCAAAGTGTGACAGAATCACCATCACCCATCATTCTTATTATTTATGTTGCTGTTGTTGTTGCTTCAAATTAATTAATTAATTATATTATAATAATAATAAAAGGAATAAGAATAAGAAGAGGAATTTTCTTATTTCCATAAATACTATAGAGAAATATAAATATATATATAAATATAAATATTATATACTACATAATATATATATATATATATATATATATATATATATATATATATATATATGTGCAAATAAACCAGCGAGCCTTTTATTTTCATTTGTTATTTATTTGTTATTCATTGTTTGTTTGTTACCATTTTTCCTGGAAAACAAGTGAACGCAGATCCGGTTTGAATTTCGCTTTTACATGAGAGCGACACCTAGTGTTCAGACTGGAGACTTCATTTTCCCTCTTGCTGAAAAAAAAAGGGAAAAACTTCCTTTAATGTCATTTAATTTTATATTCTTTTATTCGAAAAACCTTTGACATCTATTTACTATTACAGTGCCATTTGTTGATACGTGAATGATTAAGTTGGAACGCCTCTGGGGGAAGATTATTAACCAGTGACATGTAGTGAATTTACAGCCTTATTACGAGACTCGTTTAATTTTATTATAACATGCGCCATCGCTCCGAAAATGTGTTTCCGCGTTCAACTCTCGTTTGTATTTTATTACCCAGGCGAACGAAACAAATTATCCGAAACATGTTTATGAAACAAACAGTTTTGTTAGCACGTACTTTCATCGTATTTCAAAAGGAACACTTCCTTTAACATTTTCAGTTTCAGTTGTTTTCATAACTAAACCTTTACAGGACATGAAGTAATTCAACTCTTCCAGAATTGTGTCAAAAAATAGATTATTGTTATTATTATTATTATTATTATTATTATTATTATTATTCATTCATTCATCTTCTACCGCTTTATCCGATCTTCCCTCGGGTCACGGGGAGTCTGTGTCTATCTCAGGCGTCTATGGGCATTAAGGTAGGATACACCCTGGATGGAATGCCAACCCATCACACACACACACACACACACACACACACACACACACATTCATACACTAGGGACAATTTTCCAAGGTGCCAATCAACCTACCGTGCATGTTTTTGGACCGGGAGGAAACCGAAGAACCCGGAGAAAAAAAAACCCCCCCTGAGGCACGGGGAGAACATGCACAAACTCCACACACACATGGCCAAGACGGGATTCGAACCCGGACCCTGGCAGTGTGAGGCGAACGTGCTAACCACTTAACCACCGTGCCCACTATACATGCACATAAAATTTTATATTTCACCAGAAGATGGCAGTAGTCCTAGGACAGCCCTGTCACATGAGAATGCCAGCGAAGATGGATGCAAAGCTATAAAACTCCACTGTATTATTCACCAACAAGCTCCCTGTGCCTAAAAATAAAAATGTATGTAATGTAAAAAAATAAAAATAATAATAATTATTATTATTATTATTTAAAAAAAAATAATAATAAATAGGGGGACACGGTGGTTTAGTGGTTAGCATGTTAGCCTCACACCTCCAGGGTCCAGGGTTCGATTTCTGTCTCGGCCATGTGTGTGTGGAGTTTGTGCATGTTCTCCCCGTGTCTCAGGGGGTTTTTCTGCACGGTAGGTTGATTGGCACCTTGGAAAAATTGTCCCTAGTGTATGAATGGTGTGTGTGTGTGTGTGTGCCCTGTGATGGGTTGGCATTCCATCCAGGGTGTATCCTGCCTTAATGCACCATAGACGCCTGAGATAGACACAGACTCCCCGGGTGACCCGAGGGAAGATCGGATTATAAAGCGGGTAGGAATTCGATAGAAATGAATGAATGAATGAATGAATGAATAATAGTATAATAATAATAATAATATATAATAATAATAATAATAATAATAATAATAATAATAATGTCAATCTTATCCAAAGATCCCTGGGCGAATTGTATAATACCATGTGTGAGTTTCTTTCTTTTTAAGAATGGTAAGATTGAGTTTATTTATTTTTCGTTGCTAACCAGCTACATTTTCTTTTGTTTGTTTGTTTAAATGTGTTTTATTTTTCGTTTGATATGCAAAATTGTGTTCCCTATTTGTGTTATGTACAATGGTAATCAAAAGTGTTAATACAAAATAAATAAATAAATGTAAAAGAAAAAAGCTCTCTGCAGCGCTTTATATCGCTAACTATTTGTTTACTCTTCTGAGGTAAATAAATCTTAATTTAAATCATTTGTTCTCTTGTTTTTTTTTTTTGTTTTTTTTTAAATTGATAATCAAACCAGACAAATTAAATATTAAAATTTAATTCCAGCCCGTTTTTCCGTCTAAAAATGAAATAATTGAAATAAAAACATCTGTTTTTGATATCAGATGCAAAATAAAATAACTTTTTATTTTTGTTTACTATTCACTATAAGCATTTAATAGTGAATAATACAAGAATGCTTCAAATAAACCTAGATATGTTTCCTATTCCCAAGTTTTCTTAATTTTATTTAGCATTAAAATATACAAAATAATGTTAATAAAAACTTATTTAGATTTATTTGCATTCTGTGTGAAAAAAATTAAACATATACCATTTGCATTAAAAAAAAAAGTCATTAACTTATTAAATTGCATTTAATGTTAATGGTTCAAAGAATGCCAGGGTGAATGTTGGGCCCCCACATGTTTTCACCTCCACATCTGGCTCTCTTTACAAAAAAAAAGTTTGTACACCCCTGTTTCTTTGCCTTTGTACTTTGCATTTTGGTTAAAATGATCTGAAATAGCGCCGGCACTTGCATTAGCGCTGCTGGTGATTACGGGGACAGAAGGAATCTGTTAAAGAATGCTAAAGAGCCGTTTTTATGCAATGTGCGAGGCCATGCTCCTCCCAAAGATGTCCTCAGGCAGGAAATGTTCTTCCTTATTAAGAAAGTGAGAGAAAGAGAGATTAATCAGATTTAATCTTATTACCTATTATTATTTATCATTAAGAAAATATTTCCAGGAGAACAATTATCCTGTTGAGCCGCAGCTGTCAGTGAGTCACGGCGCTGTTATTTGTGGCAGGGCTCGTGAGCAAACACTGAGGTATTCCGTGACACACAGGACCTTTATGACAATTTAAAATCAAATAAAACATTATTATTATTATTATTATTATTATTAGTGGTTCATTTTCTGCCATTGAATAACATTGTGCAATTGTAAAAGACGAATAATATTTTATATTGCACCCTCAAATCGCTCCTATGCATAAATAGTGTCCGCTAATGTTATTAAGGCGCGATTAAGGCAGTGTGCGTTACTGTGAATGAACGAAACCCGAACAACAAATAAATAAATAAACGTTCAGTGCATCCACTCACGCTTCCTAAATTTCCCCCAATGACACCTACTAGCTACACATTCACAACAGGTACGATCTCCTCACTATATTAGCGTATATTACCGTATGGAACCTTACGCAAGCGCATCGCATTCCCAAATCCGTATTACTGCAATAAAGCGCATTTTTACTGAACACAATAAAGCGCTTCCGTATAACCTAAACACCGTATCACCAGTTTATATGGAAAAGCAACCGGAACACAATTCTTAAAGGAGCCACGTCCCATATTTTACACTTCAAACCAACACTAAACAAAATAACATTGTAAATAATATTCATTAATTCATTCATCTTCTACCGCTTTATCCGATCTTCCCTCGGGTCACGGGGAGTCTGTGTCTATCTCAGGCGTCTATGGGCATTAAGGCAGGATACACTCTGGATGGAATGCCAACCCATCACACACACACACACACACACACGTTCATACATTAGGGACAATTTTTCAAGGTGCCAATCAACCTACCGTGCATGTTTTTGGACCGGGGAGGAAACTGGAGAACCCGGAGAAAAACCCCCAGAGGCACGGGGAGAACATGCAAACTCCACACACACATGGCCGAGACGGGAATCGAACCCGGACCCTGGAGGTGTGAGGCGAACATGCTAACCACTATTAAAGCTTACAGCACCTGGTATTCCCAGGCGGTCTCCCATCCAAGGCCAACTCTGCTTGGTTTCTGAGATCAGACGAGATCAGACATTCTAAAAGTGGTAAGGCCATAAGCTGTAATTAATATCAAAAGAATATTTTTTGCATAAATATCAAATAATCATTAATTTTATTAAAGGGAGAGATTTTGAGAGAAATGTATATCATTAAAACATCTGATAAAGTCAGTAAAAGATGATTGATGAAATCATACAGCTTGGCAATATCGGTGCTCGAACCCCCCCGACCTTAAAAACAGTGGTCCAGCACTGAGGTACCCCCCTTTTGAGGGTTAAAAGTCTTAACTAGTGGTTGGGATTTGAACCTGCAATCTTCCAGTCCAGAGACCAATGGAGCTAACACCACCCGGCCCAAAAAGTACATCCACCCCTGTTTGACAGGTGAGCATCTGTGAGCAGTGAACATATCCCGGCCTATTCTTCTCTGAAGTTGGGTTCAGACCACAGGGTCAGCCATGATACACCATCCCAGGAGCACAGAGGGTTAAGGGCCTTGCTCAGGGACCCAATGGTGGCAGCTTCCAATCCTCCCGACCTTCCAATCAGTTTCCCAGCGCCTTAAACCACTGAGGTTTAATCCCCCCCTTCCCAGATATGAGGGTTAACTAGCCTTAGTGGTAACTAGTTGGGACTTGAACCTGCAATCTTCCAAGTCCAGAAGCCAATGCCTTAACCGCTGAGCGAACACCGCCCGGCCCAACAAGTACATCCAACCCATTTTTCCAGGTTATCAACTCAACTCCACTTCAGCCTTCAGGGAGCAGGTACCACAGCCTTGGGGCTCGTCCCATAGGCCTTTCACAACCGCGTCATCCATCAGGCTGTCAGGATCCTAAACGCTGCCTTCCCCCGTACTGTAACGAATATGCACAGTCTGCTAGAATGTCTCAGGACCTCAGTTCACTAAACCTCACACAATAGTGGAGCTGTAATACATGTATTGAGGATTAGTTCCATTGGCCTCTGGACCAGAGGATCGCAGGTTCAAATCCCAACACTAGTGGGGGCCCTTGAGCAAGGCCTTTAACCCTGAGTTGGACGTCGCTCTGGATAAGGGCGTCTGCCAAACGCTCTAAATGTAAACCTGTAAACAGTGTGTATTCACATTGGTCCACATTTGGAAAAATCTGGATTATGTTGTATTTAGGAAATAAAGAACCAAACGCACATTCCCATCCCTTTCCACATAATGCTTTATAATGCATTATAATGATATATAATGTTATAATTTGATAAGTATTTTATTCTTAAATAAAATAAAGATTTCCCGTTAAACCTTCACATATAAGTCGATTCGATTCCATAAGATTCGATGTTATTGTCATTTTTCAAGGTACACGTAGGGGGCGTAATCGATCCCATGAAACGCAATAGGATTAGCAGTAAAGTTTATATCCGAGTGTATAACCTCTGCCCTTTTTTTCAGGTTCATAGAGAATAACCTGATGGGATTAGAAATGAAAGGATGTTGAGATCTGGCAAAACAGCGATGTTATCGAAGCAGGAAAAAGGAAACGGCTCGGGTTTGTGCCATGGGATAAAGATAAGCATGGCTGGACACCGGGTTTGCGTGATGTCGTTTGTGATGAAGTCAACACGATGCAGTCTGCAGACAATGCTCAAAAAATGCTTTTCTGCTTGTTGGGTCATCTCTCCATGTATCTATCTATAGAGACGACTGTTCACAAATACAGGTGTTCCTCAGGGCCGTGCATGAGGACCACTACTTTTTTTTTGTTTTTTGCTGTAGTCGGATGTTGAGGTATTTTATTTAAATTCAATGGCACATTCTGAATAACAGTTTGCACTGAGATAATTATTTATTATTAATAAATAATAATAATAATAATAATACTTCTATTTTACTAGACTTCATAAAATTACAGGAGCTTGCATACCGCTTTTTCCGAGAGTTCCCTGGTCACGGGGTACCCGGAGTCGGGTCACGGGGAGTCTGTGTCTATCTCAGGCGTCTATGGGTATGTATTAAGGCAGGATACACCCTGGATGGAATGCCAAACCCATCACACACACACACACACACACACACATTCATACACTAGGGACAAATTTTCCAAGGTGCCAATCAACCTACCGTTGCATGTTTTTGGACCGGGGGAGGAAACCAGAGAACCCGGAGAAAAAAACCCCTGAGGGAAAACAGGGAGAACATGCAAACTCCACACACACATGACGAGACGAGAAGAGGAATCGAACCCGGACCCTGGCGGTGTGAGGCGAAGAATGTGCTACCACTAAACCACCTGTGTGCCCTTTATAATAATAATAATAATAATAATAATGATAATAATATCTCATTAATCTCATTCATCTTCTACCGCTTTATCCGATCTTTCCCTCGGGTCACGGGTCACGGGGAGTCTGTGCCTGATATACTCAGGCACGTCTATGGGCATTAAGGCAGGATACACACCAGGTTCACCCTGGAATGCCAAGCCACCCATCGCAGGACACACACACACAACACACACACACATTCACACACTAGGGACAATTTTCCAAGGTGCCAATCATCAACCTACCGTGCATGTTTTTGGACCGGGAGGAAACCGGAGAAACCGGAGAGAGACCCGGAGAAAAACCCCCTGAGGCACGGGGAGAACATGCAAACTCCACACACACATGGCCGAGACGGGAATCGAACCCGGACCCTGGCGGTGTGAGGCGAACGTACGTGCTAACCACTAAGCCCACCGTGCCCCCGATAATAATAATAATAATAATAATAAATATAATAATAATAATAATAAGCAATAATGATGAGTAATAATATAATAGGCAGGCAAAGGGGCACTGTGGTTTTAGTGGTTAGTACGTTCGCCTCACACCGCCAGGGTATCAGGTTGGGTTCGATTCCCATCTCGGCCATGTGTGTGTGGAGAGTTGTGTATGTTCTCCCCGTGCCTCAGGGGGTTTTTCTCCGGGTTCTCCGGTTTCCTCCCCCGGTCCAAAAACATGCATGTTAGGTTGATTGGCACCTTGGAAAAACTTGTCCCCGTGTGTATTGAAGTGT
Organism: Kryptopterus vitreolus; assembly: GCA_030449085.1. Classification (NCBI taxonomy): domain Eukaryota; kingdom Metazoa; phylum Chordata; class Actinopteri; order Siluriformes; family Siluridae; genus Kryptopterus; species Kryptopterus vitreolus. The sequence goes on from JACRUU010000012.1 coordinate 1,154,840, forward strand.
ATGAATGTGTGTGTGTGGCGGTGTGTGTGTTTGTGTGTGTTGTGTGTGTGTGTGTGTGTGTGTGTGTGTGTGTGTCCTGTGATGGATTTGCATTCCATCCAGGGTGTGATCTATCTGCCTTTGCCTTAATGCCCATAGACGCCTAGCTGAGATAGAGCACAGATAGTAAAGACTCCCCGTGACTGAGGGACTGAGGAGGGGAATATGAAGGATAAGGGAAAAAGATAAGGGGGAAAAGATTATAAATAAGCGTTAATTAGAATTAATAAAGCGCGAAGATGAAATGAATGAATGAATGAATGAATGAATGAATGAGTAATAATATACATGTTATTTATACATTTACAATTGATAAACAGTACGAGATGGTATAAAAAAGTTTCAAGAGTATTTTTTTAACTCTTTTTCTCTTGTGGGCAGAGAGAGAGATGCGATTAATGTGCGATTAATCACGAGATAACTCATGCGATTAATCGTGATTAATATATATATATATATATATATGTATATATAGTAGGTCGCATTATTTTATTCGATTCTGGTTATATATGGATAACAATTCCTTTGCGGATGACAGTTTGCAGTATTTGATGTAATCTTGTTTAGTTCCGGTCCAACACAACACAACTCCACATATTTTCATATTTCACAGCTTCCTTCCTATTCAGCCTTGTGGAACCGTCATGCACAGCGGACACACGATTGTCATTTAACCTTTATTCGATTCACCCGAGGAAAAACAAACAAAAAAACAAATCAGGCACATGATAATGTGAAGTTCACCAATCAGTACATGCCATGATCCGACTGTCAATCACTTGTTTTCTTTAAACCCATTATTTTTGAAAGTGATATACCATTACTGTTGTATCTATTTTAGTACTTCAGGTGTTCACACACACACACACACACACACACACACACACACACACACACAATGCACACACACACACGCGCACACACACGCGCGTGTGGCCCTGCCTTTAACCTGCGTGCGAGCTCACACCGCTGTGACGCACGTACGTTTCAGGTCCCGAGCAACGATGTGGATACAAAGCGCGATGGAATGCGTGTCCCGGAGTGGGAGAGGCGTGTCAGGGACGGTTCTGATAAACACACAGGCGCACAGTGAGCGCTTCATCGGGTGCAGACAGAAAAGAATTTATAATGTAAACAATTAGTTGTGAGCAAAAATACATCAACACTTAGATAGATAGATAGATAGATAGATAGATAGATAGATAGATAGATATAGATAGAGATAGATAGATAGATAGATAGATAGATAGATAGATAGATAGATAGATAGAAAGATGGATGGATGGATGGATGGATGGATGGATAGATAGATAGATAGATAGATAGATAGATAGATAGATAGATAGATAGAGAGATAGATAGATAGATAGAATTGGATAGATGGATATAGATAGATAGATAGATAGATAGATAGATAGAT
>JACRUU010000012.1:1161298-1166298 GCA_030449085.1 Kryptopterus vitreolus
ATTACAGGTCATTACAGGACATTACAGGACATTACAGGTAATTGCAGGACATTACAGGACATTACAGGTCATTGCAGGACATTACAGGTCATTACAGGAAATTACAGGACATTACAGGTCATTACAGGACATTACAGGTCATTACAGGTCATTACAGGACATTACAGGTCATTACAGGACATTACAGGACATTACAGGACATTACAGGACATTACAGGTCATTACAGGTCATTGCAGGACATTACAGGTCATTACAGGACATTACAGGACATTACAGGACATTACAGGTCATTACAGGACATTACAGGACATTACAGGTCATTGCAGGACATTACAGGATATTACAGGACATTTGGGAAGGAACACGTACATGTATAACATAGTCATTTAGACGTATTGTTAAAAGTTGATTGGTCCGTTTTATATTAAGAGGACAATTCAGGTGTAGATGGATGGATGGGTGGATGGAGGAATGGATAGATAGAGGCAGGAATAGATAGATAGAGGCAGGAATAGATGGATGGATAGATAGTTGCAGGAATGGATGGATGGATGGATGGATAGATAGATAGATAGATAAAAATAAATGAATGCATATTCTTGTTGATATGACACTTCGATTGAATATCACGATACCAATACCAAATCGATACTATGGAAAAAGAGAAAGAAGAAAGAAATGAACTCCTTTTTAATGATTTACAAAGTTGACTCTAGTTGTATCCGCATAAAAGTCAGAGAAGCATCCGATCTTATTTTAATTTATTTATTTGTTTGCTTTTGTTTTTAAAAGCAGGGTATCGCGATACCTTTCTAGTACTGGTATATCGTTCAACACCAGTTTGGTTTTATAAGTGTATCTGTTGTTTTTTTTTTGTTTTTGTTTGTTTGTTTGTTTTTAAAGCGACCTCTAGATTAACTGCAAATCAGTAAAACAAGCACAAGGTAGGCGAGTCGAAATCATCCTGTCAAGTGGGTGGAACTCAGCCTGCTTTAGAGTTCAGATTCTTATTTTGTTGATACACAGAAGATAATCTGTATGACATCATCATATATGGTGTCGTCTCTATTCGGTATCCTCTACATAGGGGATTTATTAGTACTTACGTTTATATAGTGAGACCGTCTTAATAATACCTTTTCTAACAATATCTCTGGTTCTCTCTCACACACAGAAACAAAGCCATGTGGTGTTGGCATCCACTAAGGATCCGAGGCCGTACTACCGCACGAAGACGTGGTGGTGCGGCCTTGTGCTGTTGCTGATCGGAGAAGGATCCCTGTTCGCCTCGTACGCCTTCGCGCCGCTCTCTCTCATAGCCCCGCTCAGTGCCGTGTCTCTTATAGGCAAGTGTTATTCTGGACCCGAATTAAATATTAAATTATTAATTCAATATTATTAATATGTAATTTTTTTTCCCCTATTCCCTTTTACAGCCAGTTGTATCCTCGGGTTCCTGTATTTGAGAGAAAAATGGAAGCCAAAGGAGTTTCTGAGTAAGTGTCAGGATTTGTTTAGGTTTTGTTTTTATCCCATGACAGAACTTCAAGTAAAACGAAGTTTTTGCAGTGAGAACGAAGGTAAAGTTGGAGTGCAGTTTTTCTCAAGTGTCTGTTTTTTTTCCCCCCACGTTCTTAGCGTGCACGTGTTGCATAAGGTTGGGAATGGGAAAATGTATTCCGATTGTTGAATAAAATTTCGATTCCTCTTATTCCTCAATCTTCCAGGACCTTATGTGATAATCTAAACATCACTTTCAAAGATGAATAGATGGATGGATGGATAGATAGATAGAGGCAGATATATATATATATATATATATATATATATATATATATATATATATATATATATATATATATAATATATATATACCACCAAAAAATTATATACATCCAAAAATTCCAAAATTGATTCCGATTGTTTAAAAATTTCGATTCCTCTTATTCCTCAATCTTCCAGGAGGACTTCCGATCTTCCAGGACCCTTATGTGATAATCTAAACATCACTTTGAAAGATGGATAGATGGATAGGATATATAGATAAATAGATAGATCGAGGTATATATATATATATATATATATATATATATATATCTATATATATATATATATATATATATATATATATATATTATATATATATATATATATATATATATATATATATATATATATATAGACAGACAGAGTATTGCATAAGGTTGGGGGGGATTCCATCCATCCATTCCGATTGTTGAATATAATTTCAATTCCTCTTATTCCTCAATCTTCCAGGACCTTCCAATCTTCCAGGACCTTATGTGATAATCTAAACATCACTTGGAAGGAAGGAAGGAATGGATGGATGGATGGATGGATGGAAGGAAAGAAGGAAGGATGGATGGAAGGAAGGAATATATATATAGATATATATATATATATATATATATATATATATATATATATACAGAGAGAGAGGTATCGCATAAGGTTGGGGATTCGAAAATTGATTCCGATTGTTGAATCGGATACGTCCGAATAAAATTTCGATTCCTCTTATTCCTCAATCTTCCAGGAATCTTCCATGTGATAATCTAAACATCACTTTGCAAGCTGGACCGCGGGAAGAGCTCGAAAGTGTGACGACAATAGTGTGGCGAATAAGTACAAGCGAATTCTACTTATTGTAATAAACTAATATGTTGCGAGCAAAGGGGTCACGATTAGGGTCGCGTACCATTTTGGTTTTAGCGCTTATCGATTCCTAGCGAACCGGCCGCAAATGTTTTGTCATGTAGGTCATTATACATTATACATTATAGGATATAGATTATAGATATAGATATAGATTATAGGGTTTAGATTACCACATAAGGTCCTGGCAGATTGGACGCGTGGAAGGTCCTGGCAGGTTGCCAGGTAAATAAAAAAATGCACGCACTTCTTTTTGTTTTCCAGAACGCTACGTTTTGTCCTTCCTCGGCTGTGCCCTGACCGTCACGGGGACGTACCTCTTCGTCACGTTCGGCCCGAACTCTCACGAGCAGCTAAACGCAGAAAACATCGTGAAGCACCTGATCGGCTGGCCCGTCCTCCTGTACCTGGTGAAAATACACCTCCCAGCATAGCTGTAGTACAGACTCCACAATGTATTTCTTTTCCTGTCGTGTCTGCAGGAAGATGCAGCTCTACCTCTGTCGTGTTAATCGATATCCTCTAATCTATAATCCTATAATCTTTAATCCCATAATCTATATCCTCTAATCTATATCCTATAATCGGAAGATCGCGGATAAGATATCTAGAATAATCCTAAGAGATAATCCTATAATCTATATCCTCTAATCTATAAGAGAGAATCTATAATCCTTTAATCTATAATCCTATAATCTATATCCTATAATCTATAATCCTCTAATCAATATCCTATAATCCATAAGAAGAAATCTATAAGATATAGAATAGAAGATATCCTCTAATCTATATCCTATAAATCTATATCCTATAATCTATATCCTCTAATCTATACTAAATCCATATCCTAGAAATAGAATCCAGAATCTATATCCTATAATCCATATCCTATAATCTATAATCCTCTAATCTATATCCTATAATCTATAATCTATATCCTCTAATCTATAATCCTATAATATATCCTATAATCTATATCCTATATCCTCTAATATATAGAAAGAATCTATAATCCTCTAAGATATAATCCTATAATCTATAATCAGACTATAAGCTCTAGATAGGCCGAGAAGAAGAGGAAGAGAGAAGAAAGCCAGGAAGAATAGAGATGCGATGAAGAGGAAGCTCACGAGAAATAAGCGAGAGAGAGAGAAATCATATCCTCGAAGAAAGAGATATCCGATAAGCGAGAAGCGAATAGAATCTATATCGATGGAAGCCGATAATCAGGAAGCATATCCTCTAATATAGATCCTATAATCTATAAGAGATAATCTATAATCCGGAATCTAAGAGATAATCCTCTAATTATAAAGAAGCCGAGAAAATAATATATTCGAGGAATCTAATCTATAATCCGAATATATCTATAGCCTATAATAGAATAATCTATAATCCGAGAAGCCGAGAAGAGAGAGCCGAGAAGAGAGAAGTCTCTAATCTATAATCCTATAATCTATATCCTATAATCTATAATCCTATAATCTATATCCTATAATCTATATCCTATAATCTATATCCTATAATCTATAATCTATAATCTATCCTCTAATCTATATCTAATCTATATCCTCCTATAATCTATAATCCTATAATCCTATATATCTAATCTATATCCTATAATCTATATCCTATAATCTATATCCTATAATCTATATCCTATAATCTATATCCTATATAATCTATATCCTATAATCTATATCCTATCCTCTAATCTATATCCTATAATCTATATCCTATAATCTATATCCTATAATCTATATCCTATATCCTCTAATCCTATAATCCTATAATCTATAATCTATAATAATCTATATCCCTATAATCCTATAATCTATATCCTAATCTAATCTATAATCCTCTAATCTATATCCTCTAATTATATCCTCTAATCTATATCCTATAATATATAATCCTATAATCCATATCCTCTAATCTATAATCCTATAATCTATATCCTATAATCCATATCCTCTAATCTATATATAATCTATTAATCCTAATCCTCTAATCTATAATCCTATAATCTATATCCTCTAATCTATAATCCTATAATCTATATCCTATAATCCATATCCTCTAATCCATATAATCTCTAATCTTCTAATCTATATCCTATAAACCATATCCTCTAATCTATAACCCCCAGTCTAGATCCTGTAATCTATTTCCTCTAATCTATATTTTCTGGTTTATATCGCTATAAGCTATAATCCTCTAATCTATAATCCTCTAATCTATAATCCTCTAAACTATAATCCTCTAAACTATAATCCTCTAATCTATATCCTCTAATCCTTAATCCTCAATCCTCTAATCTATA
>JACRUU010000012.1:1176298-1191298 GCA_030449085.1 Kryptopterus vitreolus
AAACATGCACGGTAGTAGGTTGATTGGACACCTTGGAAAAATTGTCCCTTCCCTAGTAGTGTATGAATGTGTGTAAGTGAATGTGTGTGTGTTCTGTGATGGGTTGGCATTCCATCCAGGGTGTATCCTGCCTTAATGCCCATAGACGCCTGAGATAGGCACAGACTCCCCGTGACCCAGAGGGAAGATCGGATAAAGCGGTAGTAGAAGATGAATGAATGAAATGAATGTACACGCCGGTCACGCTGTAGTTATTAAGTGTAATTTGTATTTATGTTGTATTAATAACTGTAACCTGTATGGTTTTATTTTGTATTAATCTAAAAATGTTCGCGGTTTCCAGTCTCCGGAGCAGGCGATGCGTGATGGACTGAAGTTGTGGAGTAGGAGATTAGAGGCCCACAGTAGTAGTGACCCTGATGATGATGATGATGATGATGATGATGATGATGAGGAAGAGGAGGGAAGAGATGATGTGTGGGGAGAATAAAGATGAGGCAGAGGACATGATGGACTTGAGTGACCTGCCAACTTCACTGTTTGCCTGCTCCGTACACGAGACCATGTTTGAGCAGGACAGGCAACGGGTGAGTGTAGTGTGTGTGTGTGTGTGTGTGTGTGTGTGTGTGTGTGTGTGTGTGTGTGTGTGGTGTGTGTGTGTGTGAGGTCCACAGTAAGGTGAAGGCTAACAGGCATGGTGTTACATTTGTGTAACTGATATCGGTACACACCAGCCTTCGCATGGATCTGAAGGAGTCACTAAATGGACGTCTTCACATCCGATATACTATCATTTTGAATGAAATGTGGATGAAAGTGAGCGTAAATTAAAATGAGTATAAATATTATTATTATTATATTTTTTATATATTATTATATTGTATATTATTAGTAGTTATATATTAATTAAAAATGAAACAAGACGGATGCAGTAACTGTTTGCCCCAACTCAGGCCTAAATCTAACGGATGTCATAATTACAATATACTGTAGCAGTCATAGCAAAGCTATGGTCTAAACAAAACAAACAAACAAATAAACAAATGTGTATATGTATGTATATGTATATATATATATATATATATATATATATATATATATATATATAGTATATATAGTATATATACTATAGGTAAGTATAGAAACGTACATGGTTCATAAGCAAACCTATTCAAGCGCAACCAAAACCGGAACACAATTCTTAAGGGGGGGCCACGTACCATATTTAACAATGAAAGTGACCATAAACGTAGGGATATAATAAACTATAAATTCGAATAATTTCCAGAGTGAAAGATTAAACAGAGAGATTTTGAGAGCCTTAATAACTTATCTTGGGTTCATTGTTATATATATATATATATATATAGATAGATATATAGAGATATATAGAGTAGATATATAGATGTATATATTAAAATGAAGTATGTGATAGATAATATAGTATGGTATATATCTATATATATAAGTATATCGATAATATATATATATATATATAGTAATATATGTATATATATATAATATATATATATATATATACATTATTATTATATAGATATATATATATATAGATTAGATATATATATATAGGAGAGATATATATATGATATATATATATATACATATACACACACACACACACACACACACACACACACACACACATATAGTATATATATAGATATATATATATATATATATATATATATATATATATAGTATATAATCACTACTCAGAAACATCCCTGTATCTTAATTATTTATTTTATTCTTTGTAAAGTTTTTTTCTCAGGAAAAACTTGTTGATATTCAAATACAGTAACGCGTGCTTTTATGCCAGTGTCTCCCAGGACCCGATCTACCCTGGTATTTTTTAATTACATCCATTAGTTACATTAGTACACTAGCACGCTAGTTTAAGCTAATCAGTGGGTAATTATGTGGCGTTCAACCAGCTGGAACCGGAATCTGCTGGATGTGTCGGACGGAGGTCTGACATCAGGTCCAGTCAGAGAAATCGAGGGGCGAGGGTGGTGGTTTTACATGATTCCACCCCCTTCCCCTTGGAATTTCCTGTAATTTGATGCACTGCGTTTATGACGAGGCCGGATGGAAAGAGCTAGTGTTGGGAAAATCGGGATCCTTTTAGCGAATCGGTTCTTTTTGGCGAATCTATTTCGTCAAAATGAACGAATCACTTTTTGAGTCACTTGGTTCCTTTCGTTCCTTTTGATGAGAAATTAAATAAGCTCCGAATCGCATTTCCGATCACGTCGGCACGGTGGCTTAGTGGTTAGCACGTTCGTGTCATTGATGTTTTTTGTTCTTCTGAATCATATCGAAGACTCTGAATCAAATGAATGACTCGTTAATAAATGACTCATCACTACAAAGAGCCTCCGTTTACAGGAAAGGCGGAGCAAGAAATTGTCTCTGGTTTACGTGTTAAAGGACATATTTATAACCGATTGAGCAAATACGAATCCGAATGTATATAAAAATTATTCTGGGATATTTCATACTGTGTGGAGGCACGGTGGTTTAGTGGTTAGCACGTTCGCCTCAAACCGCCAGGGTCCGGGTTCGATTCCCGTCTCGACCATGTGTGTGTGGAGTTTGTGCATGTTCTCCCCGTGCCTCAGGGGTTTTTTCTCTGGGGTTTCTCCGGTTTCCTCCCCCCGGTCCAAAAACATGCACGGTAGGTTGATTGGCAACCTTGGAAAAATTGTCCCTAGTATATATAACTGTGGTGTGTGTTTGTGTGTGTGTGTGTGTGATGGGTTGGCATTCCATCCAGGGTGTATCCTGCCTTTAATGCCCATAGACGCCTGAGATAGACACAGACTCCCCGTGACCCGAGGGAAGATCAGATAAAGCAGTAGAAGATGAATGAATGAATTTCATACTGTAGGAGAGGGCATGCTACCTGTAGGGGGCGCCACATCGGAATATCATTCTCTATACAATCCTGTCTATATAAATATAGAATTCATTCATTCATTCATTCATCTTCTACCGCTTTATCCGATCTTCCCTCGGGTCACGGGGAGTCCTGTGCCTATCTCAGGCGTCGTCTATGGGCATTAAGGCAGGATACACCCTGGATGGAATGCCAACCCATCGCAGGGCACACACACACACACAATTCACATACACACATTCATACACTAGGGACAATTTTCCAATGTGCCAATCAACCTACCGTGCATGTTTTTTTTGGACCAAGGAAAGGAGGAGGAGGAGGAAACCGGAGGAAACCGGAGAACCCGGAGAAAAACCACCTTGAGGCACGGGGAGAACATGCAAACTCCACACACACATGGCCGAGGCGGGAATCGAACCCAGGACCCTGGCGGTGTGAGGCGAACGTGCTAACCCACCGTGCCCCCCCCTAATAAATATAGTATAATTATATATATATATATTTATAATATATATATAATTATTATTATAAACAATAAAATACGTCATGCTAAAGTCGGACTGTAGCTGCGGAAATGATTGTATCCAAGCTATGGACATGAATCAGCCGTGTTAGCCAAGAAAAAGTCAAATACAAGACACAGTTGGAGGTGTAGTCAATGGAACTGCATTGTGTGTGTGTGTGTGAGTGTGTGTGGGATTGTGTGTGTGTGTGTGTGTGTGTGTGTGTTTGTGTGTGTGAGATGTGTGTGTGTGTAAGTCATTCGCATGTACGAGGTGAAGTGTCTCGTGTGTGAAGGTCTATTTCTCTCGAGTCTGATTGCACACTTCCTGCTTCTGATTGGCTGAAGGTCTGCGGCGCTCATCATCCGTCTGGCTGCAGGAAAAGTCCGAGCCGGAATTTTCTCCCCCAGGCGTTTTTTTTCCGACATTTCTGACCCGCAATAAACCTAAAAAGCATGAGATCTGTTATAATAAGATGAACTTATCTTGTGGTGTATTGTCCAGAGAATAGAGGTGATGAGGAGGTGATGGGTTGATGTGGGAGGTGGGAGCTCAGTGGATTAGGGATTCGCCTCTGGACCGGGAGGTCGCGGGTTCGAATCCCGCCACTAGTGGGCCCTTGAGCAAGGCCCTTAACCCCCAAAGTTGCTCTGGATGAGGGGCGTCTACCAAATGCTGTAAATGTACTTATCGTATGCCTTTAAACTACATGGGGCCTCTAACTACAGTTGGGCATGGACCTGGTGATAAAGGGGTTATACTTTGAATTGGAAAGCAGCTAGATCTAGTATCTGATTCTTCAAGGGGTTTAGCAGCAGATCATTCATCTTCTACCGCTTTATCCTTCCTCTTCCGGGCTCAGGGTGGGTCACGGGGAGCTCTGTGCCTATCTCAGGCGTCTATGGGCATTATCATTAAGGCAGGATACACCCTGGATGGAATACCAACCCAAACCCATCACACACACACACACACACACACACACACACACACACATTCATACACTAGGGACAATTTTCCAAGGTGCCAATCAACCTACCGTGCATGTTTTTGGACCGGGGATGAAACCGGAACCGGAGAACCCGGAGAAAAACCCCCTGAGGCACGGGGAGAACATGCACAAACTCCACACACACATGGCCGAGACGGGAATCGAACCCGGACCCTGGAGGTGTCAGGCGAACGTGCTAGCATTGAACTGTTTCAGAAAATAGGTCTAGCGTGGAACAACTTCATAGCTACGGGTGGTTTTCGGTCTCGCACCCTCAAGGGTCTGTAACTGATGAATATGGACATGAACAATGAACTTTTCAGAACTGAAATGATCTAAAAACAAGTTTTAATAATGAAGTAGAACACTGTCTTGCGCTTCAGACATTTTGCCTTAATTCCACTAATTATTGTAAATTAGGGCCGTCAACGTTAACGCAAATTCTCTTTAACATCACTAATCTTATTAATGTGTGATTAACGCAGTGTGCGTTACTATGTGAGTGATCTGCTCCTTCACTCTGCGTCGTGTTGTGCGAATGAACGAAACCCGAACAACAACAAATAAATAAATAAAGGTTCAGCGCATCCACTCACACTTCCTAAATTTACACCTACTATCTGCGCATTCACAACAGGTACGATCTCCTCACTATATTAGCGTATATTACCGTATGGAACCTTACGCAAGCGCATCGCATTCCCAAATCCGTATTACTGCAATAAAGCGCATTTTTACTGAACGCAATAAAGCGCTTCCGTATAACCTAAACACCGTATCACCAGTTTATATGGAAAAGCAACCGGAAACACCAATTCTTAAAGGAGCCACGTCACATATTTTACACTTCAAAAACCAACACTAAACAAATAACATTGTAATTAACAAGAAATTCATATTAAAATAATAATTTCCAGAGTAAAATCAATAATCAATAATCAATAATGTTATTAAAGGGAGAGATTTTGAGATAAATGTATATAATTATAACATCTGTTACAGTTATTTACAGTATTAAAAACATGGAAAGTATTAATTTATGGTACATTATACAATTATATAAATACTGATATGATATAGATACTATGATAGTAAATGTAAGTTTTATTTTTCTTGTCACGGTGAAATGTACAAACAGGCTGAGCCCTGGTACAGCAACCTCAAGAACAATGGGTTTAAGGGCCCGGCTCAAGGGCGATTATTTTGGGTTGAACCCCCGCGACCTTCCCATCACTTACTCAGAACCGTAACCACTTCCACAAATAACTCTAATGGCGAAATGATCAATTTAATAGCTGATATAAGAGTGAAGAGAGAGCACGGTGGTTTAGTGGTTAGCACGTTCGCCTCACACCTCCAGGGATCCGGGTTCGATTCCCGTCTCGGCCATGTGTGTGTGGAGTTTGTGCATGTTGTCCCCGTGCCTCAGGGGGTTTTTCTCCGGGTTCTCCGGTTTCCTCCCCCGGTCCAAAAACATGCACGGTAGGTTGATTGGCACCTTGGAAAATTGTCCCTAGTGTGTGTGAATGTGTGTGTGTGTGTGTGTGTGTGTGTGTGTGTCCTGCGATGGGTTGGCATTCCATCCAGGGTGTATCCTGCCTTAATGCCCATAGACGCCTGAGAGATAGACACAGACTCCCCGTGACCCGAGGGAAGATCGGATAAAGCGCTAGAAGATGAATGAATGAATGAATATGAGTGAATGGTTATTTCAGCCATGGCAATAAAACATGAAGAATTATTGCGATGATTCAGGGACCACTTGGTCACCCATCTGACCTCATATTGGAGAACTTTGGCTTTAGATGCAAGTTTTATTTTCATTTTCATTCGGGAGACGTTGTGGAGAAATGTCTCATTTCCCTGTTTACTGCATCATATATATATATATATATATATATATATATATATATATATATACTGAGGAAAGAACAATGCTGCTGAAATTATGGGGGGATATATATATATATATATATATATATATATATATATATATATATATATATAATATCAGAAAGCTTTGATTGCCATTCCAACCTATATATATATATAGCATTCAACCATATATATATATATATATATATATATATATATATATATATATATATATAGATATATATATATATATATATATGTGTATATATCCCACATAATTTCAGCATTGATCTTTCCTCGGCCGCGTTTACCGCTTGTAATGTGAGCATTGAAAATAGAAAAGAACGATATTGTTTTATTAACCAAAAAAACACCCACAACACTGCATCCACTCACGTATATATATATATATATATATATATTCCCATATGGAACCTATACGCATCACCAGTTTATATGGAAAGCAACGGAAAACCGGAACATAATTCTTAAAGGAGCCACGTCCCGTATTTTACACTTAAAACAACCACTAAAGTTATCAGTGAAATTAACAATAATTTCCAGGGTAAAAGAAATATGAAACTAATCAATAATGTTATTAAAGGGAGAATGTATATAATTATAATATCTGTTACAGTTATTTACAGTATTAGAAACATGAAAAAAGTGTTCATTTATGGTATGTTGAAAACGTTATTTTTAATGTATTGACATATATATATATATTGATATATATAATGTATATATATATATATATATTGATATATATAATGTGTGTATATATATATATATATATATATATATATATATATATATATAAAATGTATATACATACAGGAGAGAGTGGAGGAGTGAGTATATGAATATATGAATTGGACATGTAGACGGAGATAATGCAGTGTTTCTGAGTCTCCAGGCAACAGACACACATCGTCTCTCACTCATTCACATTCATCTTCACTTCATTCTTTCTTTCCGCCTGTTTATAGGAACTGTACAGGGTTTTTTTGGTGTTTTTTTCTGTCTGTCTTCTGTCTAAGTTCTCTTTCTCTCTCTCTTCTCTCTCTCTCTCTCTCTCTCTCTCCTCTCTCCGTCTACTTCTGCTGCGCTGCATCACTCTGCATTCCTCTGCACCTGGGCTCGCTCCTTCTTTCTCCTCTCCCTCCTCTCCTCCCTCTCTCTCTCTCTCTCTCGCGCTCTCGAGACGAGCCCGCGCGAGTGGCCGCGCGAGGCCCGGGCGGAGCGCGCAAGCGAGACCCGGCGCGCGCGCCCCCGGCGCTCATCCCCAGCGCGCGCAGAGAGCGCTCTCGGCGCGCGAGCGCGCGAGAGAGGCGAGAGCTCGCGCGACGGCGAGATCGCGCAGCCGAGACGCGTGGAAAGGGAGAGAGGAGCGGCGAAAGGAGCGCGAGCCAGAAGAGAGACACCGGTCAGCGAGAGAAGGCGAGCGAGCGCGCAAGGGCGAGCGCGCTCGCGAGAGATCAGGGCGCGACACGGAGAGAGAGAACGAGAGCGAAAGAAGGGCGAGCGTCAGCAGAGAGGCGACGAGCGAACCTCTAAGCTACCTCTCGACTCGGGAGAGAGAGGGAGAGGAGCCAGCGAAAGCCAGAGAGAGGAGAGAGCCAAGGGAGAGCGAAGAAAAGAGATCGCGCGAGGAGAGGCGAGAGAGACATAAAAGAGGACGTGTATCTCCGAGACTTTCTCTCCTCTTCTCTCTCCCCTGCTCTCTCCCTTTCTCTCTCCCCTGCTCTCTCCCCATCTCTCTCTCTCTCTCTCTCTATCTCTATGTTCTATAAATATCTTGCCCTAGTTTGCTGCAGCTGCAGTGAAGCCAGCGGCTGGTAGAAAAGGATGAGATTGTAAAGCAGTCTACACACACACATGCTCGCACACACACACACATGCACACACATGCTCGCACACACACACACACATGCACGCACACATTGCTCGCGCACACACACACACATGCTCGCACACACACACACGCACACACACACACGCACACACGCGCACAGCACACACACACACACACACACACACACACACACACACACACACATGCACTTAAATTATTTCACCCAAACATAAACTCGGTTGTTTTCTGTTCTTTAGCTTGACTCAAGATGGATAGAACAGATCATACACACCCACTGAATCTAAAATTCAATCACACACACACACACACACACACACACACACACACACACACACACACACACACACACACACACACACACTCAGTGTCATTGCTGGATATTGTGTGTGATTCAGATCATGTTCTATTTCTGTCGCCGTTGTTACATTCAAATACGGACATTCTGAAAGGAATCAAAGAAACGTCAAAACAGATGATGCATAGTTCTGTGTGTGTGTGTGTGTGTGTGTGTGTGTGTGTGTGGTGTGTGTGTGGTGTGTGTGTGTGTGTGTGTCTCTAATGTAACTATATACGATCCCCTGGAAGCTTTAACTGTTCTACTGCCCTGCTTTTCCACCTTACAAACAAAACAAAAGGCACTTCTGTTCATTCCACAAGCACAATATCAGAATATTGCACTTTCTGCACAAAAAATACCCCACCATACAACCACACAACACACACACACACACACACACACACACACACACACACACACACACACACACACACACTATATTCCTACTGAATAGGTTGATAGTTTTGTTAAATCTCAGCCGCAGGTCTATTTTGGCTCGTGCTGTTCGTCTTACAGCCATGCTTTCTGTCAGAGAGTTTTATCTAGTATGTTTTTATCGTGGGGGGGTTGGTGGGGGGGGGGGGTGTGTGGCAGGAAACCACCCCCCCCCCGATCCAAAATGTGTCAATCATAGCAACTTATATTAATAGAAACCAACCATATTACACTAGTTATATTATATGAAGACAGTATTATTGTTATTATACATGCATCATTGTCTGTGTATTTTCCAGGGCTGTCAAGGTTATTAACACGCTAACGCAAATTGACTTTAACGACACTAATGTTATTAATGCGTTATAACGCAGTGTGCGTTACTATGTGAGCGATCTGCTCCTTCACGAACGAAACCCCAACAACAAACGAATAAAGAAAGTGCATCCACTCACACTTCCTAAATTTCCCCTAATTACACCCCCTATCTGCGCATTCACAACAGGTACGATCTCCTCACTATATTAGCGTATATTACCATATGGAACCTTACGCAAGCGCATCGCATTCCCAAATCCGTATTACTGCAATAAAGCGCATTTTTACCGAACGCAATAAAGCGCTTCCGTATAACCTAAACACCGTATCACCAGTTTATATGGAAAAGCAACCCGGAACACAATTCTTAAAGGAGCCACGTCCCATATTTTACACTTCAAACCAACACTAAACAAAGTAACATTGTAATTCATATTAAAATAATCATTTCCAGAGTAAAACAAATATGAAATAATCAATAACTGTATTAAAGGGAGCGATTTTGAGAGAAATATATATAATTATAACATGTGTTACAGAAACATGATGGTACATTGAAAACCTGCGATTAAATCACTATAAAAATCATTACATTTAATTTTACTATCCGGTGGACAATTATACATTTACATGAACATCAGTTCTGTTTAATAGAACTTAATAATAAGTAATAAGTAATATTTTTTTTACTTTATCGTTCATGCTTTTTTTGCTTGGTTTACTCATTGTTATATTTTTAAACACAATATTTTTTGGGTAGAATTTTATAAACTATTATTATAAACCATGAAGTTGCAGATCTCTTCTTTGGCGATCTGGTATCTCCACACCGGTATTTCCCTTCCACAGCCTTGAAAGTCCTGATCAAATCAAATCTCTGTAAGCACTAAAGCACTAAAACTACTATATTAATCCAGTTATAACGCAACAAATCCGAACTAGTTATTGTTCGCACCATTAGTTCGTCCTCGGAATCCGACATTCGGAAACGTTATACTGTCGGGATCCGGCCTTAAGTACTGCGCTGATATCTGCCCTGTCATAGTGTTATTCTTCGTCCGGTCCTTAGTCCTCTCAATGTGTCTACACGTGGGAGCTTTTGCTCGAACCGCCGGCCAAAATCCGTACGATCGGGTTTTTCCGGCTTCCGCTGCACAGTGTCATTACTAGAGCGGCCTCTAGGGGCCAGTAATGGACACTACATCCTGTTTGTTTGTTTTTGCTGGTGAGACTGCGTTTATTATCTGTAAAATATCCATTACATGATGACATTGAATAATTCATATATTCACATAGATTTCTTTGAGCACATTTTAATGATTCAGGAAATCCAAAAAAAGTCAATAAAGTTCAGCAGTGTTTTACTCGATGGTTATTTGTTTGTAACCTAACGATTGATTTAATCGTTTCAGTTGACCGCTATTTAAATATTCATCTATATTTCGATTCCCGCGAAGCAGCTTTCATTTATATATCGTTTAGAATTCATTATGTTATAATATATTCATTTATATATTATATTATATAAGTTGGGGGACGGTGGTTTAGTGGTTAGCACATTCGCCTCACACCGCCAGGGTCCGGGTTCGATTCCCGTCTCGGCCATGTGTGTGTGGAGTTTGCATGTTGCGTGTGTGGAGGTTTTTCTCCGGGTTCTCCGGTTTCCTCCCCCGGTCCAAAAACACGCACGGTAGGTTGATTGGCACCTTGGAAAATTGTCCCTAGTGTATGAATGTGTGTGTGTGTGTGTGTGTGTGTGTGTGTGTGTGTGTGTGTGTGTGTCCTGCGATGGGTTGGCATTCCATCCAGGGTGTATCCTGCCTTAATGCCCATAGACGCCTGAGATAGACACAGACTCCCCGTGACCCGAGGGAAGATCGGATAAAGCGCTAGAAGATGAATGAATGATGAATGAATATATATATTATAATATATTTTATATAATATATATATATATATATATATATATATATATATATATATATATAGAGGGAAAGTAAAGTTGCAACCTTTTACAATGTAACGTTATTTACATTTTTTTTTAGCAAAAAACACATTTGCAGTAAACAGATAACTCGAAGGACTCGGCTACATCTATACAAGATGCTTTTATTTTAAATAACAGAGCAATAAAATTTGCGTACAATATTTGTTCGACCGTTGGGTCAGCCATTACAACTGTAGGCCCTGAGAGGATTAAAAGCCTTACTCAAGGGCCCCAAAAGCGGCTTGACCGGTGGTGCATGACCTTCCTATTCTTAACCCAGAACCTTAACTCTTAAGTTATAGTCTTTCGGCGTGGTGTGTATAGTAACTTTAGTGTGGATGTAATGCAATGCACGCCCTCTAGTGGCTGATTGCTTTATTAACCTCAGTTAATAAGTGATGCAATAAATGGTCGCAAACTATACCGTTTTCCTTTTAAATTGTTTAATGAACTCCATCCGGATAGAGTGAATGTGATTGTGTTTGGATGAGATATAAACATATGCTGTACCATTCCTATCGGTTTGTACGCGATCCATCGCACCTGCACACAACACAAATCACATCACACTATGTATGTGTTTTTATATATATATATATATAATAATAATATGAACTAATATTAAAACAATCTCCAGAGTGTAAATAAATAATTGTATTAAAGGGAGTGGTTTTATGTGTAATTTATATAATTAATTTATATAATTTATATGTGTAATTATAACATATTTTACAGTTGGTTAAAAAGTTATAAACACATAAAACTGTATTTAATTCATTCATAGTACATTGAAAAACGTTGCAATTAATGTGCGATTAATCACTATTAAATATTTGAATCTATTGACAGTATATATATATATATATATATATATATATATATATATATATTATATATATATATATATATATATATATATATATATGTTAAAACAAGAAATTAATATTAAAAGAATGCTATGTAATAAGAATATATATCATATAAAAATATAATATAAAAATAATTATTTATTAAAAATGAATAATAAATAATTGTATTAAAGGGAGAGGTTTATAATTATAACATCTTTAGCATTTAGTTAAAGTCATAAACACATAACACTGTATTTAATTAACGTTCAATTAATTCAGAGTACATTGCAAAATGTGCAATTAATTTGCGATTAATCGCGATTAAATATGTTTTTTCCAAATATCCACTACCACAGCACACACACACACACACACACACACACACATATATATATATATATATATTTATTAATTTGTTTGTTTATATATAATTATACTACATGTGTAGCTTTATAAGCCAAAGAATCGGTCATTAAACAAAACAAACAAACAAACAAATAAATAAATACAAAAGTCATGAAACTAATTGGCTAATATGAATATTATATATATATATATATATATATATATATATATATATATATATATATATATATATATATATATATATTGATCACTCAGATATTAACCGTATGCAGGACCGGTGACGTCAGTACCGGGCAGCGCTCTGATTGGCCTGTTACCGAGCGGCTCGGCTCCGCCCCTTGCGTTCAAGACAGCGAGGGTCAGACGGGCAGGAGTTGAGTCAGCGAGTGTTCAGGGCTCTGCAGGAGCGCATCTCAGGTGAAGCAGACGCAGCACAGTACCGGGAACTGACAGCCACAACGAAGGACTTAATAAGGAGGAAAATTGTGAATAAAATACAATAAATAAATAAATAAAGATTCTATTGTTGAGCGTTTGCAGAGGGAATGCCATCGATCGATATGAAACTGGAACTGGTGACGCTCATCGCGTGTGACGTGGACGCCGAGGTGTTCACATCCGACAAAATGCAGGTAGATATGTATATATATATATATATATATCATATTTATTTATTTGTTCAGTCTCTCCCTCTCTTCATCTCTCTCTCTCTCTCTCTCTCTCGGTCTCTCTCTCTCTCGTTTATTTATGCTCTATTCCCGCCCTACAAGAAAGATCAGACATGAGGTGTATCTCTCTCTGATCTCTCCCATACACACTTTATACTCGTTTCAGCCCAATCAGCACCCCCCCCCCCCCCCGTTATTACCATGCTGTTTCATTTGATCTCTGCGGCGAAGGACGGTTGCTATGGTCGCCCAGACGTAGCCACGCCCCCTGACAACAGCGCCGGTGAACGCTTTTGAAGTGATCGAAAAATTTAATTCATAAATAAATACAAATAATCAAACGATTTGTTGTTATTTACAAAAAATAACTACAAGTATACAGAAAAAGCTATTTTTTTTGTTTCATATGTGCAAGAATAGGAAAGAATATTTTGTATTATTATTTACATTAATAATAATAATAATAATAATAATAACCGTGATTAATAATTGTAATAGTATATGCACAGACCGGTGTGTAATTTCTTGAATGCACGGTTTTTGGGGGAAGGTTTTTTATCTATTTATTTATTTATTATTTTTTTTTTGTGAATGGAGCTGCGGCTCCGCATTGACATTCCGCTGCACGCGTCGGTGACGTCATCAGTGCGCCAGAACGATTGACGCGCGCAAGCGAAGGGAAGGTGCAGGGTGCGATGTTATAAACCCCGGTCATAGCGAAGAGAGAGAAAAATAAAGTGAGGGGGGGGGTTGTGCTAAAAAAAACAAAAACAACAACAAAAAGGCGTTGAGACGCATCTTATGCACGTGTGCGCGCATGCACACACACAGAGCATGCCACCTAACCTACCTTGACACTGCAGGTGTGTGTGTGTGTGTGTGTGTGTGTGTGTGTGTGTGTGTGTGTGTGTGTGTGTGTGTGTGTGTGTGTGTGTGTGTGTGTGTTTGATGTGTGCAAAAATGCATGAGACCAAATTTCCGAATGCTGCTGCAGATCTTCTCAATCGGTTTTTGTAGATGTTGTTCTATGAAGTTGAACTCCCTGCAAAAAGCATAATGGTGTGTGTGTGTGTGTGTGTGGCAGAGAGAGAGAGATGACAAACGATGATGTAATGCAGTTTGTTTTATAAGAAAATGTTCGTCAGATTGATCACTGCTATTCTTTCAAAGAGAAATGCAGTATTTTTGTATTTATTTATTTGTATTTGTTTATTTGCTGTAGTTAAGACTTGTATGTATAATGCATACGTACGTTATAGACGTTCATTCCTAATGGAAGAACGGAGTGGCTTAGAAGGGGGCGAGAAAGTGCAAACTCCATTAAATTGTATGTGGATGTAACCTTGAGAAAGAGAGGGTACCTATATTTATACACACACACACACAAACATTGTGTGTGTGTGTATGTATATATATATATATATATATATATATATATATATATATATATATATATATATATATATATATATATATATATACACACACACATACTGTAGAATAGATATATATATATATATATATACTATATATATATAGATATATATATATATATATATATATATCATTTTATATAATATATATATATATATATATATATATATATATATATATATATATATATATATATATATATATATATATATATATATATATATATATCCATATATATATATACATACATACTGTAGATAGATTATGTGTGTGTTTTTCCCTACAATAAAAAATTAAGGGTCAACAAATCAGTTCTCCGCAGTTTTTTAAGTTAATATCACTAATCAGGGTTGCCAGTTCACAACCAGATATTCATCCCAATCACATTCCGAAAAAAACCCACAAAACATAAAAAAAAGAAAAGAAAAAAGCAATA
>JACRUU010000012.1:1196298-1206298 GCA_030449085.1 Kryptopterus vitreolus
CACAATTCTTAAAGGAGCCACGTCCCATATTTTACACTTCAAACCAACACTAAACACTGAAATAAACAAGGAATTCATATTGAACGAATCATTTCCAGAGTGAAATAAATATTCAATCATCAATAATGTTATTAGAGGGAGCGATTTTGAGAGAAATGTATATAATTATAACATCTGTGACAGATTATTAGAAACCTGAAAAGTATTCATTGACGGTCCATTGGGAATGAACGGCGGGAAGTGAGGCCTTAAATACGTCTTCCCAGAAGAACGGCGGTTGTTCTAACAGCAGTCGGGGACTATTTGTTCTCCCCGAACAAATCCAGATCAACTTCTTCCTTGGCTCTTGATTCATTCGCTCCTAGAGGTCCTGGCATGACAAGCCTGGAATTTAACGTCCTCTGGGGAGTCTTTCATATCCAGCATCTGTCAATAGATCTTGAGAAACATCTCGCCGTCGCGTTCGCGGCGTTCGCGGCGTCCCCGTAGTTTCCCAGAGTTCTTTAACGGCCTCGCGCTCCGCCGTTACTCTGGCTGTCCTAGAGAGTAAGATCGCAGGTTCAAATCCCATCACCACCAAGCTGTCACTAGTGAATAGGGGGCCCTTGATTACTAGGCTGATGGTATCCTCTGTTAGGACGTGTTAGCTCCGTGTTAACTTTAAAAATAGAAGGTCCCGGCACCGATCACTGCAGGGCCCTTGAGTAAGGCCCTTAAAACTCAACTGCTCTACTGCTTGATCTTACCTTGGGTCGTGGGGAGCCCGTGCCTATCTCAGGCGTCTTGGGGTATCAAGTCATGATACACCCTGTATGTTTTTGGATCGGTGGGGGAAACCAGAGAACCTGGAGAGAAACCCCCTGAGGCACAGGGAGCACATGCAAACTCCACACACACACACATGGCGGAGGCGGGAATCGAACCCCCCAGGTGTGCAAAAAAAGGTGTTAAAAAAGAAAATAGCATGATGTTTTACTCGAACGCTGTAGCCGACGCCGTCGTGAGCGGTTATACTTTGCTCTGCAGTGACTATTCCCAAACACCAGTTGGCGGTGTTTGAGTTTGGGTTTCCGCCTTAGCAACAACGGCGCTGGTGGTCTTTGTAAAAAAATGGTGATGAAGAAACGTAGAGGTGTGTTTATATTTTCTCGTGCATGATCCTTTCCTCTGCTCGCTCCATATCCGTGCTTTGTTTCTTCACTATGGAGTCTAAAAACGGCGGTGCGAAGGAATACACTGGAATGTGTAACGCCGCTACACCATGAATATACGCCACGAGACGACCAATCACAGACCTCGCTCTCTGCGCCAACGTGACACGTAGTTACTTTTTTGTAGAGGTGTAGCGTCAGGTTGCAGTGTAGGCGTCGAAGTGTAGGATATGCCGTAGCCTTGACACAGAAGTAAAAACCAGACGAAGCAAATCAGCGTTTAGCGTTGTAAGCAACGTAAACAATTTTTTTATTAATATTTACTTTAATTCATGTGTAAGGAATTGTCTTCTCTTTTTTAAATACTTTTTATGTCATCAAATGTTACATTTTATTATAGCACTGAACGTACAGTACTTTACAGTATATTTTATCTTTTATTTGAATTTTTTATGTTTCTTACACAAAAAATCTTAAGAACGGATCAACGTCGTAACCCAAGGACCCACTGTGTATATATATATATATATATATATATATATAGATTTTTTTTTTTTTTTTTTTTTTTCTCTATTTCATGAGAAATATCAAATCTGTTTTGAGTAACCTTCCCTAATATATATATATATATATATATATATATATATATATATATATATATATATATATATATATATATATATTATATATATATATATATATATATATATATATAATATATATTCTGATATATATATATTATATATATATATATGTATATATATATACATGTATGTATGTATGTATGTATATATATATGTATATACACAGTGGTTTAGTGGTTAGCACGTTCGCCTCACACCACCAGGGTCCGGGTTCGATTCCCGTCTCGGCCATGTGTGTGTGTGGAGTTTGTGCATGTTCTCCCCGTGTCTCAGGGGGTTTTTTTTTCTCCGGGTTCTCCGGTTTCCTCCCGGTCCAAAAACATGCACGGTAGGTTGATTGGCACCTTGGAAAAATTGTCCCTAGTGTATGAATGTGTGTGTGTGTGTGTGTCCTGTGATGGGTTGGTATTCCATCCAGGGTGTATCCTGCCTTAATGCCCATAGAACGCCTGAGATAGACACAGACCCGAGGGAAGATCGGATAAAGCGGTAGAGAAGAATGAATGAATGAATGAATATATATATATATATATATATATATATATATATATATATATATATATATATATATATATATATATATATAACAAATGGTAAATAAACTGTGTGTTCTTCTTTATGACTAATCCTACTGTTATGGCTGGTATTTGATCGATGTGTTGTTTGTTTGGAATAGAGTTATTGCATTGCTCTCAGTGCCACCGGACCACACAGCGTTTGCCAGAAGCCGTTAAGCTTTGCCAGGTTAATTAAACATCATGTCTGTTTAACATGTTCATTTTCCTAATTAAAAATAACTCTGCTGTTCTTAGTCCAAAACCATTACAGCATCCCAGCAGACCGCATGCCCCACATTTATTTGATTTCTCCTTTTTTCTTTTTTTTTATTATTTATTTTAATTTTCTCTGTAGTTAAAACAAGCC
The DNA here is from genome assembly GCA_030449085.1 of Kryptopterus vitreolus. Taxonomy (NCBI): domain Eukaryota; kingdom Metazoa; phylum Chordata; class Actinopteri; order Siluriformes; family Siluridae; genus Kryptopterus; species Kryptopterus vitreolus. The sequence goes on from JACRUU010000012.1 coordinate 1,199,018, forward strand.
CGGCTTTAATTAAAGCACTGCAGGGAATTACAGGGCGGGGGGTGAATTAGAAAATGAGATGATTAAATCACTGAATATGTAAACGATTATAACGAGAGAATATAGAACAACACGTGCCCGTACCAATGTTGTTGTTCGTTTTATCCGTTATATCAATGTGCAATATTTAAAAAAAATATTATTATTATTTTTTATTATTTATTTTTATTTTTTAGTTTATGTATTTATTATTTATTATTATTATTATTAGTTTATTTTTTATTATTTTATTATTATTATTATTATTATTATTATTATTATTATTATTATTATTATTATTATTATTGTTATTATTTTATTTTTTATTATTTATTATTATTATTATTATTATTATTATTATTATATTATAATAATAATAATTAAACATCTTATTAAATGAATATCTAAAGGACTTTTAGAACACTGGGGGTTTTGACACCAAAAGTGGTTAAGGCATTGACCTTTGGACCAGAAGATCGCAGGTTCAAATCCCACCATCACCATTAGCGGGCCCTTGAGCAAGGCCCATAAGTTGTAAGTCGCTCTGAGTTTTAGTCATTGGAAAAAAGCATGATCAATTGACAATTCGGACCTACCGTGCATGTTTTTGGACCGGGGAGGAAACCGGAGAACCCGGAGAAAAACCCCCTGAGGCACGTGGCCGAGACGGGAATCGAACCCGGACCCTGGCGGTGCAATCAGCATTCCAATTCATCCCAATGGTGCTCCTTATGGTTTAGAGCTCCTCTATAGCAGGAAATTTTCTCCTCCATCATGTAGATCTTAATGGAGCCGGTTCTGTGCGCTCTCGTATCCTCATGCCGGAACAGGTTCGGGTCTTCTAGTTCAAGCAGCGAGAATAATGCATGCTCCCACCTCTAAAGACAGAAAAGGCCACCGAGCTGCCATTACCTTTAACCCTTAATGCTCCAGGGGTCTCATCGCTGATCCTTCACTCTGACCTCAGACTCCCAACAGCGCCGGATTATGCAAAGGAACACCCTGCCGTAATGTATACGTAAAAAGTAAAACGCTCTCTCGTAGACGGGTGTCTTATTACTTTTTGCTAAAATAATAATAATAATAATAATAATAATCTTTAGTTTGTATAGTGAATTTAAATCGACATCTCAAAGCACCTTCCAACCAGATAATAGTGAAAAACTAACAAGAAATATAGTAATAAGAAAAAATTAGGGCTTCAACTATTCAAATATTTCAATCTACCATAATTAATACTTTTCATGTTTCTAATAATCTGTCACAGATGTTATAATGATATACATTTCTCTCAAAATCTCTCCCTTTAATACAATTATTGACTATTTAATATTTATTTTACTCTGGAAATGATTATTTTAATGTTACTTTCAGTGTTACTTTGTTTAGTGTGTTGGTTTGAAGTGTAAAATATGGGACGTGGCTCCTTTAAGAATTGTGACTTTTAAATTATTATTTGATATTTTTTTCCGGTTGCTTTTCCATATAAACTGGTGATACGGTGTTTAGGTTATACGGATGCGCTTTATTGCGTTCAGTAAAAATGCGCTTTATTGCAGTAATACGGATTTGGGAATGCGATGCGCTTGCGTAAGGTTCCATACGGTAATATACGCTAATATAGTGAGGAGATCGTACCTGTTGTGAATGCGCTGCTAGGGGGTGTAATTAGGGGGAAATTTAGGAAGCGTGAGTGGATGCACTGAACCTTTATTTATTTAATTTATTTGTTGTTTGGGTTTCGTTCGTCCGCCGACACGACGCAGAGTGAAGGAGCAGATCACTCACATAGTAACGCACACTGCGTTAATCACAGTGAACTTTCGTTTATGCGTTTTTCCGTTAAGCTCTAGAAAAAAATGCAGTGTGTATTAAAACAAGGCCTGGAGAAAAAAAAGCCCCATATATTATTACATGACTATTACAGGTTATACAATATTATGCACTAATTGCCTTTTGCATGTTATAGGTCATAGCATTAAAAGAAAAGGGAGATTTCGCACAGATATCATTGTCAAATTGGTTCATTACAATAATCGCCACACCATCATTTGCACTTTATCGAGGCTCATGACGATTATTGCCTTTGCTATTGTGTGTCTAGTCATCACCCTTGAATAGCGCCCGCTGCTATATTTAGCTCCGATACGCCTGTCGTTATTCCGTTAATAGCTCCGGATTAAAGGAGGAGGAGGAAGAGGGGGGGGGGGGACCTTAACGGGCCAACCAAGATAACACGTTGCGAAAGAAACCGTTACGTGAATATATCGGAATAAAGGAATAAAGAAGGAGCGAAGGCACTTCCTCTCCTTATTGGAAAGAATGTCCGTAGCCGTACTCGGAATTCTGCGCGCGTGGTGGTTTCGGACCGCCGCTGTGCGATTCCAAGACCAGCACCTGTTTCCTAAGCCGAGATGTTCCGTACCAACATCAGCGCTGGAATTCTCAGCTGTTACGGAATCCAAAGGCGGCCCTGCAATGTTTATTTATTTATTTATTTATTGTTTCGGATCGACTTAAGGACAACAGCATTCCCACCACATCCCGGTTTTCCGTATCACAATGCATCACAATGAAAAGCGATGAATTAGCTATATTTGATATATATATAGCGTAGTTATGGAAACGCGTTTGATTCGCTGTGGAGCGAGGGTGAGAGCGTACTATGGATTCCGAAGGGCTTCGCCGTGCGAAAGAATGCCGTCGGTTGACCTTTATATTTTTAGCTCGGCTTTTTTTTTTTTCTTTTTTCTTTTTTTTCCCCCCACTAGCTGGGATATGTTTTGTTTGGATCCGAGAGGGGGGGAAAAAATTCAAATTCCACACCGTTCCACTATTACTAACAATCCGCTATGAAGTTCCGCATTACCACCTCGTCCAGTTTTATTCTGTTTTACCAGTGGAATACATGTTTTGCAATACGTACCGACAGAAGAGATTTTTATCCGTATAACGCTTTTAATAACGGATGAATCCGTCTTTTCTTTCCAAGGTTTTACGGAAGATTCCGTGGTCATGTGATGAGATTTAATATTACATCCGTACTTGTAAATGTACCAATGTAAACAAGTTCAGAGCTGATTCTAAAGTGCCAGATCTTCCCTCGGGTCACGGGGAGTCTGTGTCTATCTCAGGCGTCTATGGGCATTAAGGCAGGATACACCCTGGATGGAATGCCAACTCCATCACACACACACACACACACACACACACATTTCATACACTAGGGACAATTTTCCAAGGTGCCAATCAACCTACCGTGCATGTTTTTGGACCGGGGGAGGAAACCGGAGAACCCGGAGAAAAACCCCCTGAGGCAACGGGGAGAACATGCACAAACTCCACACACACACATGGCCGAGACGGGAGGGAATCGAACCCTGGACCCTGGCGGTGTGAGGCGAACGTGCTAACCACTAAACCACCGTAGCCCCCTCAGTGCTAAATCATTCCGTGCTAATTCTAAAGCGATAGATCGTTCATGGTCATTTTAAAACGCGAGATCGTTGGATGCTAATTCTAAAATGCTATATTGTTTCGTACTTATTATAAAGCGATAGATTCTCCCATGTTAATTCTAAAGTGCGAGATCATTCCGTGCTAATTCTAAAATGACAGATTGTTCCATGTTAATTCTAAAGTGATAGATCTTTCCGTGCTAATTCTGAAGCGTGAGATCGTTCCATGCTAATTCTAAAGCTGTAGAGTGTTATATAATTATAAAGCAAATCGTTCTGTGTTAATTCTAATGTGTGCGATCGTTCCGTGCTAATGCTAATCTAATGTGTGAGATCCGTGTTAATTCTAGGGGGATGTGCTAATGCTAATTCTAATGTGTGATGTATCTGTGATCTAATGTGTTCTCGTGTTAATTCTAATGTGTGAGATCGTTCTGTGTTAATTCTAATTGACTAATGTGTGATATCGTGATCTAATCGTTCTGTGTTAATTCTAATGTGTGAGATCGTTCTGTGTTAATTCTAATGTGTGAGATCGTTCTTTGTTAATTCTAATGTGTGAGATCTAATGTGTTAATTCTAGATGTCCGTGAGATCGTTCGTGTTAATTCTAATGTGTGAGATCGTTCGTTAATTCTAATGTGTGAGATGTGTTAATTCTAATGTGTGAGATCGTTCTAATGTGTGAGATCGTGTTAATTCTAAGATGTTAATTCTAATGTGTGAGATCGTTCTGTGTTAATTCTAATGTGTGAGATCGTTCCTAATGTGCTGAGATGCTAATTCTAATGTGTGAGATCGTTCTGTGCTAATGCTAATTCTAATGTGTGAGATCGTTCCGTGCTAATGCTAATTCTAATGTGTGAGATCGTTCCGTGCTAATGCTAATTCTAATGTGTAAGATCGTTCCGTGCTAATGCTAATTCTAATGTGTGAGATCGTTCCGTGCTAATTCTAATGTGTAATGCTAATTCTAATGTGTGAGATCGTTCTAATGTGTGAGATGTGTTAATTCTTTGTTAATTCTAATGTGTGAGATCGTTCTGTGTTAATTCTAATGTGTGAGATCGTAATCGCTCCGTGTTAATTCTAATGTGTGAGATCGTTCTAATGTGTGATCGATCGTTCTGTGTTAATTCTAATGTGTGAGATCGTTCTGTGCTAATTCTAATGTGTGAGATCGTTCCTGTGCTAATTCTAATGTGTGAGATCGTTCCTGTGTGCTAATTCTAATGTGTGAGATCGTTCCGTGTTAATTCTAATGTGTGAGATCGTTCCGTGCTAATTCTAATGTGTGAGATCGTTCCGTGCTAATTCTAATGTGTGAGATCGTTCCGTGCGTGTTAATTCTAATGTGTGAGATCGTTCTGTGCTAATGCTAATTCTAATCGTTCCGTGTTAATTCTAATGTGTGAGATCGTTCTAGATGTGTGAGATGTGTTAATTCTAATGTGTGAGATCGTTCTGTGTTAATTCTAATGTGTGAGATCGTTCCTTTGTTAATTCTAATGTGTGAGATCGTTCGTTCTTTGTTAATTCTAATGTGTGAGCTAATCGTTCTGTGTTAATTCTAATGTGTGAGATCGTTCTTTGTTAATTCTAATGTGTGAGATGCTTTGTTAATTCTAATGTGTGAGATCGTTCTGTGCTAATTCTAATGTGTGAGATCGTTCTGTGCTAATTCTAATGTGTGAGATCGTTCTGTGTTAATTCTAATGTGTGAGATCGTTCTTTGTTAATTCTAATGTGTGAGATCGTTCCGTGCTAATTCTAATGTGTGAGATCGTTCCGTGTTAATTCTAATGTGTAATCGTTCTGTGCTAATTCTAATGTGTGAGATCGTTCTGTGTTAATTCTAATGTGTAATCGTTCTGTGCTAATTCTAATGTGTGAGATCGTTCTGTGCTAATTCTAATGTGTGAGATCGTTCTGTGTTAATTCTATGTGTGTGATGTTCTGTGTTAATTCTATGTGTGTGATCGTTCTGTGTTAATTCTAATGTGTGATCGTTCTGTGTTAATCTAATGTGTGTGATCGTTTTGTTAATTCTAATGTGTGTTAATTCTAAGATCGTTCTGTGTTAATTCTAATGTGTGCGATCGTTCTGTGTTAATTCTAATGTGTGCGAGATCGTTCTGTGCTAATGCTAATTCTAATGTGTGAGATCGTTCTGTGTTAATTCTAATGTGTGAGATCGTTCTGTGTTAATTCTAATGTGTAATCGTTCTGTGTTAATTCTAATGTGTGATCGTTCTGTGTTAATTCTAATGTGTGAGATCGTTCCGTCTAATGCTAATTCTAATGTGTGAGATCGTGTGCTAATTCTAATGTGTGTGATCGTTCTGTGTTAATTCTAATGTGTAATCGTGTGTTAATTCTAATGTGTGTGATCGTTCTGTTAATTCTAATGTTAATTCTAATGTGTGAGATCGTTCCGTGTTAATTCTAATGTGTGAGATCGTTCTAATGTGCTAATGTGTTAATTCTAATGTGTGAGATCGTTCGTTCTAATGTTGTGTTAATTCTAATGTGTGAGATCGTTCGTTAATCGTTTGTGCTAATTCTAATGTGTGAGATCGTTCTAATGTTGACCCTTTCTGCTTTGTTAATTCTAATGTGTGAGATCGTTCTAATGTGTGTGCTGTGTTAATTCTAATGTGTGAGATCGTTAATTCTAATGCTAATGTGTGATCGTGTTCCGTGTTAATTCTAATGTGTGAGATCGTTCTGTGTTAATTCTAATGTGTGAGATCGTTCTGTGTTAATTCTAATGTGTGAGATCGTTCTGTGCTAATGCTAATGTGTGAGATCGTTCTGTGTGCTAATTCTAATGTGTGAGATCGTTCTGTGATCTAATGGTTCCGTGTTAATTCTAATGTGTGAGATCGTTCTGTGTTAATTCTAATGTGTGAGATCGTTCTGTGTTAATTCTAATGTGTGAGATCGTTCTGTGTTAATTCTAATGTGTGAGATCGTTCGCTAATTCTAATGTGTGAGATCGTTGTGCTAATTCTAATGTGTGAGATCGTTCCTGTGTTAATCTAATGCTAATTCTAATGTGTGACATCGTTCTGTGTTAATTCTAATGTGTGAGATCGTTCCGTGCTAATGCTAATTCTAATGTGTAAGATCGTTCCGTGCTAATGCTAATTCTAATGTGTAAGATCGTTCCGTGCTAATGCTAATTCTAATGTGTAAGATCATCGTTCCGTGCTAATGCTAATTCTAATGTGTATGTGTGAGATCGTTCCGTGCTAATGCTAATTCTAATGTGTTATCTATGTGTGAGATCGTTCCGTGCTAATGCTAATTCTAATGTGTAATCGTTCTGTGTTAATTCTATGTGTGAATCGTTCTGTGCTAATTCTAATTGTAGTAGATCGTTCCGTGCTAATTCTAAAGTGCGAGATTGATGTGCTAATTCTAATTGCTATCTAATTCCGTGCTAATTCTACTCTAAGTGCGAGATTGCTATGTGCTAATTCTAAAGTGCGAAATCGTTCCGCACTAATTCTAAAGTGTAAGATTTAATGTAAGATTTAATATAAGATTTAAGATTGAATATTACATCCATACTTGTACATTTTACAGCGTCAACAAGTTTTAGCGCTACTTCTAAAGTGCGAGATCATTCCGTGCTAAAGCTGACGGCACGAGATCAAGTGTAAACACGACGGAATTACGCTGTAAAGCCGCACAATTTCACAATAAAACCGGGAACACTCGAACAGTCTTGAATTGGCTGTATCGTCTTCTCCAGCGCACACAGCCGGTGGGATAAACACAGCACGCTCCCCACACACAC
>JACRUU010000012.1:1221298-1231298 GCA_030449085.1 Kryptopterus vitreolus
ACACACACACACACACACACACACACTACTGATTGATGTCCCTTGAAAGGATAGTTTTTTTTTGTTTTTTTTTAAACTGGGAAATGTTTGTTTACTAAACTATATGTGTTGTTGTGATTAATATTGTTCCTACGACGTAATCGATACCACGCCGCGTCCCTTTTGCATGTCAAACGCTGAACGGCGAGCGTTTTTTTTACACACCGAGCGACGGACAGATCGAGATCGCGCTTTCGGTGCCGCTGCAGCGCGCGAGTCCCGGGAGGCCGCGAAGGCGTTTACCACCCGAAACGATTGTTTGTATATCTGCTTATTTTTCCTCCTTCTGCTTCTTCCTCCGAGCTCTAGAAGCTTCCGTCACAGAGGAGGAAATCTTTCACGTGGTGGTGGTGTTGTTGTTTTTGTTTTTGTTTTTTAGTCCGTTCTCTGCTTTCGGGCTCGTTACGCTCAGCTAGCTTGGCCGCCTTCATTTCTGAAGCGATTGGAGATCTGCTGTTTTTTTTTTTTTTTTTTTTTGGATGTCATCATTTAAATAATAATAATAATAATAATAATAATAATAATAATAATAATGGCAATGATGAATGGCGTTCCGTTAACATGTGAGCTCATGGCGTCATGTGATTTCGTACAGAGGCAGGAAGGGAACGCAGCAGTTTTGGGACGTTTTGGGACGTTTTCAAGAATCGTCCTCTAAAAGAATTGCGAGGTCATTTTGTTCACTTCACAACCAGCCGCACCAGCAGAACGTAAACGCTTTCATAGGCTAGTGTAAATAAATAAATAAACAAAGACTTGTTTTTTGGATTAATTGCAATTATTGCAATTACATGATTTTTATCTTGTAGAACGACCCACTATATAACCCTAATATGTATATATATATATAATTTGCATATATATACAGAATTTGCTATACAATACATTTACAATATACATTTACAGAGAGAGTATATACATATACAATTATTATGTGTGTGTGTGTGTATATATAATTTGCATATATATAGATAATTTGCTATTTATATTATATATGCTATTAATATATATATATATATATATATATATATATATATATATATATATATTCATTCATTCATTCATCTTCTAGCGCTTTATCCCATCTTCCCTCGGGTCACGGGGAGCCTGTGCCTATCTCAGGCGTCTATGGGCATTAAGGCAGGATACACCCTGGATGGAATACCAACCACATCGCAGGGCACACACACACACACACACACACACTCTCACATTCACACACACACACACATTCATACACTAGGGACATTTATATATATTATATATATATATATATATATATATATATATATATATATATATATATATATATATATATATATATATATATATATATATATATATAACACACACACACACACACACACACACACATATATATATATATATATATATATATATATTGGGGTGAGAGCTGGTAGCATAATGATGGTTTTATAATATAATGAAATTAATTTGATATCATCTGATCAGCACATGTATGTGTAGAATCAGGACATTTTCTATTCACACATAAAAAATAAAAAAAGATGTTTATTTGTTGGATTTAGTAAGTGATGATTGAGGATAAACAATCGTGGAAGCAGCGTTTAATGCACATTGGATGAAATCGTGTTTCTGAAGTCCACACGACGTGTAAACGGTAGATCAACGGTTCCGATGTTGTGTTTATGATCAGAAGCTCCGAGTTCAAATCAAGTCGTGAACGTTCACCATCTTAATTGTATAATTCAGATCATTAGAATTGGCAAATGGAATAAATGCAATTGGCTATTTTTTTTTTTGGGGGGGGGGGGGGGTTCTTTTTTACAACATCGGAATGATTTGTTACTGTTTATTTAGCCGCAGAACCAAACATGTATATTTAATAAAATATCAAATAGAAGAGATGAATAAATGAAGTCGCAGTTTTATTGTACTTTTTTTTTTGTTATATATCTGCAAACTACACAATCTTTAGAGTGTGAAATTCTCCTTCCTGATTATTTGGATTTTTCAGATTCTGCTGGTGCAGTTGTTGAGAGAAAGTGTCTATTATTGTTATTATATCAAATCACTAGGAGGAGTCAAATAAGGAGTCGACTCCTATCGAAGCCGAGTCGACTCCTATTGAGAGTGCAGATCAGATACACACATATATATATATATATATATATATATATATATATATTATATATATTGTTTTGTTTTTTAACAACGATGATAATATCAAAATGAGCATTTAAATCCTATCAGGAATATTTTGATTGCTTTGTATAATACGCTATAAACGTATATTACGAACGACACACGGATGCGTCAAGCCGACAGGAAGCGTGCCGCTGACACATCCCAACCACGGCTAGGAGAACGGAATTGGGCAGCCTGAGACCCGGAGCTGATTCGTTATCCCGGGGCTGTGTTATTTGTAGTCCGCATTCGTTCGTTCCACCAAAAGAAAAGCGCAATTCGAATACGGACTGTTCGTTTCGCCTTATTAATGTTTTTCACGCCGCCGCAACTGTTCAGGCGAACAAAACGCGAACGTATCGTTCGTCCACTATCGTACGAAGCAATCGACGTGTTACACAAAAGGTGCGTATATATACAGTGTTGCGAAGGTTACCTTGCAAATGTAATAGATTACAAATAACCCTATTCAAAATTGTATTGTTTTTTTTTTAATACCTACATTTGTCCACTAGGTGGCACTTTAAGTTAACATTCTATGAAAAATCGTAATCTTTCACATTTGCATAAGTAATTTAATTATACTGTAATGTTTTTTTCATGTTTTTTTTTTCTCTCTGTAAATTACTGTTGCATTTTTATTTTGTAATTAAATTACGTTAACGAGTTAACCCCCCCCGTAAGGACGTCCCGCATGCGCACCTTAAATTTGTCGAAACGCACACGAAGGCCGAGGGAGCGTTTAAACACACCGACATGCAATTTCAGCAATGTAAATGCAACTTTTTTAGCATGTTTCATCCGCTACGGAAAAAAAAAAAAACGCAAAAAAAATCTATAACATACATACATACATACATACATATATATATATATATATATATATATATATATATATATATATATATCACATGCACGGAAGCAGATGTGCACGTAAACTGACGTCTGGCGCTTTTGGCTGAACGCTTCACGATGTTGTTTTGTTTATTTATTTATTTTTGCTCCGTGTCAAAACGATGAAACCGAGCTTTGTGCATGTTTAATATGAATTGGCTCGAAAGGAGACTCGGTCACAAAAGCACTTTATTACTTCTGAAGTCGTATTTTTGAGCTGCACATCATATTTCACTTTTTGTTTGTTTGTTTGTTTGTTTGTTTTCCGGTGGCCTTGTCACCAGCAGGATAATGATTTGAGGATAATGATCGAACACTGCTGTTTTACTTGCAGGTTGTTGTTGTTGTTGTTTTTGTCTGGGTTGCGCGACTACTTGGAGCAATGAGCGGGATGTTTCGATGTCCTTGTACACATAACAACCCTAACAACACACTTTTCCTGACACAAGTAACAATGCTGACGACAATGATGCTTTTTTTTGTTTGTTTTTGTTTGTTTGTTTACTTTGTGTGCGGCTTCACAGATCTATACTTTAACAAAAAAAAAAAAAAAAAAAAAAACAAACATACATGTTGGACTTTGCAACGTGACGAACTCTGCATTTCATTTTTTTCTGGAATTGCACAAAAAAACAAACAAAAACAATTCTGTCACTGTTGAAATATGAATATTGTCGTGTTGTTGTAGTTGTAGAAAAGAAAACACAAACAGTAGCACTAAAGCAATAATTTCCCTGTTGTTTAATTGGCTCCTCCTCTAGATGTTCCTTTGACCAATTGTATTCCCCGACTGTGGAATCGCTTATGTTTTGTGTAGGTATTATTGTCAGTTGTTTCACACCGATATCGATATATAAATAATAACAATTCCTAAAACATATTGCTGTTTGTTTTTTGTTTGTTTGTTTGTTTTGTTTTGTTTTTTTCATCATATCTTCGACCCATAAAATATTGTAATATAAAAATGTACACGTTAATAGTTAATATTCATTCCGATTTAGTTAACATTTATTGATGATAATGAATAAATTAACAAATAAATACGTTTTTAAAAAATCGTTCTTTTCCATATAAATAACACAAAAAAAAAAAATATATATATATATATATTATTTTTTTTTTTCAAATCGCAATTTAATTCCTATTTGTATTTGCATAATAAATAAACTGATATGGATGAAAGGAGGGCGGTGGTTAAAACTCTGGGATCTGGACCAAGAAGGTCACAGGTTCAAATCCCAGAACCACCAGGCTGCTACTGCTTGGCGCTTGAAAAATATCCTTTAACCTCTTTTTTATTGATTTACAATCGTATAAAAAAACTAGACATGGGACATTTCCTGAACAAGATGAATGGTGAGTGGGGATGCTTGCCGATGCAAACCGCAGCTCCGGGCGCGACCCATCCCCCCCCCACACACCCTTTACAGCCTGGTCCCTTTAATATTAGCATTGACTTCGAAATGCTCGCTCGTTCAGAGAAACGGTGTTTAGACACCAAAAACACCCGTTTTGGGCATTTTTTCAGGAGGGGGGGCGGGAATCGAACCCTGATCCTGGAGGTGTGAGGCGATTGTGTTATTCGTAAACCTATTTGGAGTCTTTAACAGTTTTATAAGTAACTGTAATTTAATGACACATTTTACCTACCTCAGTAACTGTAACGCAGTACTGTTACATTCATTTTCTAACAGTATATATATATATATATATATATATATATATATATATATATATATATATATATATATATATATATATATATTATTATTTCTATCTATATATATTCATATCTATCATCGAATCTTCGTACCTCTACCTAACCACTACTTCTCTACCGCTTATCCGATCTTCCCTCGGGTCACGGGGAGCCTGTGTCTATCTCAGGCGTCTATGGGCATTAAGGCAGGATACACCCTGGATGGAATGCCAACCCATCGCAGGGCACACACACATACACATTCACACACACACATTCATACACTAGGGACAATTTTCCAAGGTGCCAATCAACCTACCGTGCATGTTTTTGGACCGGGAGGAAACCGGAGAACCCGGGGAAAAAACCCCCTGAGGCACGGGGAGAACATGCAAACTCCACACACACATTCCCGAGACGGGAATCGAACCCGGACCCTGGCGGTGTGTGAGGCGAACGTGCTAACCTGCTAAGTCACCGTGCTTCTTCTATATATATATATATATATATATATATATATATATATATATATATATATATATATATATATATATATATATCTATAGATATATATATATATATATATATATATATATATAGATATATATATATATATATATATATATATCCGGGGAAACCGGAGAACCCGGAGAAAAACCCCCTGAGGCACGGAGAGAACATGCACAAACTCCACACACACATGGCCGAGACGGGAATTTCGAACCCGGACCCTGGCGGTGTGAGGCGAACGTGCTAACCGCTAAGTCACTGTCCCTCCCTGGCTTCCAGAATAGCAGGTAAATACATTTGAAACAAAGCGAGATATATAAACTGTTTACGTCGTGCGTCGTTTGTCGCTACACAACCTTTTAACAATAACAGAATTCATTTACATGTACAGTATTTAGCAGACGCGCTTATCCAGGGCGACGTACAAATAGTGCTTTAGGTCTCCATCTAAGAATACATTCATTCAGGTATGAGTGATTACAAACTTAAGGTACAAAGTAAACATAAACACAGTTGAGGGATTTTTTATTTTTGTTTGTTTTTGTTTGGACAGTGAGAAGGAAGAAGTGTTAGGTGTTGTATTAAATGTATTAATTTCATTATTATGTAAGCATTAATGAATCAAATGCATTAATTTTGCAGTGGTTAAGACATTGGCTTTTGGACCAGAAGGTCTCAGGTTCAAATCCAAACATGACCAAGCTGCCGTTAGTGGGCCCTTGAGGCAAGGCCCTTGACCCTCAATTGCTCAGTTGTGAGTCGCTCTTGTAAATCGTTGTAAATGTAAAATTCAAACCATTATTTCAAAGGATGCAGAAATACACTTTCTCTGAAGGTTGTGTAGCGACAAACTAGACATATAGAAAGTGTGAGCGATGGGCGCCCCCCCCCCCTCCCTTACAGCCTGGTCCGTTTAATATTTAGCGTTGACTTCAAAATGCTCCCTCGTTCGGAGAGACGAGTGTTTAGACACCAAAAAACGTCCGATTGGGTGGTTTTTTTCGGGAGGGGGCGGGGCCAGTGACACACATGACATCATCAAATTATCCAGCGTCCGACTCTCGTCGATGTGCCGAGCGTTTAGACATGTCACATGACCGCAGATTTTTGCACATTTGCGGCCACACCATGCGGAAGTCATATGATCGCGACCTACTCCATCTCACCTACGAGTGGATATGTCACATGTGCATGTCGGGCGAACACGGGGCCGAACAGCGGAGCGCCAAATTTCCCCATTCCTTCTCTATAGGGCCGGAATGTCACGGATTACGCAAGTGTGTGGAATTCGGGAGGTATATGATCATGATCCACTCTGGAACCCCCTACTGGGGGACGAGTACGGGGGGGATGTTGGGCAAACCGTGAGATGTGCTACATGTTATATGTGCATGTCGGATGCTCACAGGCCTGAACTGTGAGGCATGAAATTTCCAACCCCATTCATTTTACTACGGGGAAAAAATTCCCAGATTTCGGGCCCCGGGTTCGGAATTCCACGGGGCGATTCCTTATAAAAGTAACAGCACACGTCACACCATCGGGACGCACGATATGAGGTATGATATTACTATTAACTTATAAAGCACTGAATGGTCTCGCCCCACAGTACCTGACCGAACTATTAGAGCCTTATGTTCCACCACGCCTGCTTCGATCAAAGGATGCAGGCTGTCTGTCAGTACCACGTATTAGGAAAATTACAGCGGGGAAGGGGCGGAGCTTTCTCCTACAAAGCCCCAAAGTTATGGAACTCCCTTCCGATTAATATTGGAGAATCAGACACAGTGTCAGTGTTTAAGTCCAGGGTGAAAACAATCTTATTTAACCAAGCTTTTAGTGAATAGTCCTACCTTAGATAAAGGAGTAGATCTGGGGGACACATGGATGTTGTGTATTATAGTGATCTGGTGTGTTTAGTTGCTGTCTGTCTCACTTTCATTAATCACTCAGGTTTGTGGTGGTGAGAGTGACTGTTTGTTTACACATCAGGAAGCTCTCATGTCTGTGTTTCCCTCTGATTCTCCTTTTAGTTTCGCTGTTATAGTTAATCCTGCCGGAGTCCACGTCTGCACTCGACACTACATATACACACTCCCATACTGCAACCATGACTGTGACTAACCACTCTTTTCTCTCCTTTGTTCTCTCTCTCTCTCTCTCTCTCTCTCTCTCTCTCTCCGTTGAGTTACATGTCCCACTGCTGAGCTGTCAGTGATCCAGACCCCCTCTGCACTCTGTTCCTGTCCGAACCCCCTGGTGACTCCGCCCCCGGTTGATGATGCTTCAAATTCATGAATACACTCCACAGTCTACAATATACATCCTCAACCACACACACACACACACACACACACACACACACACACTAACAACCCAAATGACGATGGGGTTCTCTGTTGAGTCGGGTTCCTCTCAAGGTTTCTTCCAGGGAGTTTTTCCATCGCCACCGTCGCTTCGGCTCAACAAGAAACAATTAGGGCCAAACTGATCTTCACTTTTCACACATAAGTCTTATATAAAGCTGCTTTGAGACGACGACTTGATTGAATTGATTCGTGACGGTGGGACAAAAACCGCGGGTCGAGTTACGCGGCGAAAATGTGCCCGAAGCCAGAGAGAGAGATTCTAATAGTGCTGCTTTTGCACACGTCACTAAATATTCTAAATAATGCATGTACATTTTATACAGCGTCCTTCTTTTTCTTTTAAAGAATTTCTTATTTATTTATTTATTTGAGATATTTTGCAGCGAATAAAAGCACCGGGATTAGACGCCTGTGTGTAACACTAGTCGATACGAGCAGTGATGAAAGGTATCCATTAACACCAACAAATGGCTGATTGTTCCCTGAAAACAGAGCCCTGACTTTCCTCCGTCTAGGCGTCCTCGCTCCGGCATGAGGAAGAATCAGATAAACCTGCCGAATGAGAGCGACGACAGAGTCGCGTCTCACCACTCGCATACACACTCCCGACCTGAAATAACCCAGCTACTGTACTCAGGTCAGATACGTCTCATTTCCATACTTCTCAACGTAACCTTCGAAAACTGATGATTCACACAACGGTGCATGAGTTTGAATAGAACTCATACGCTTGGTGTAGAACCTGATCTGTTGTTCATCTACACAGGAACTACACAGGAGCTTTTGTTTTTAATCCCAAGCTTAGATGTTTTTCTTCTACAGTATTGTATAACGACAAAACAACACAACAGCGAGCAGTTCAGGAATCAGTCTGATCACAAACACAGATACACTCTGTCTCTCCTATATAAATATATATATATGTATATATATTATGGCGACTGGGGAAAAAATAGTGTTTATTGAACGAAACAGAAAGAGGAAAATGTTCGTGTCCGATATTTGGGGGGATCAGGATCAGGTGAGGAGTGGCTGGAGCGGGAGAGGGACATGGGACTAGACATGGGACATTTCCTGAAGAAATTTTGAGCGATGCTTGCCGATGCAAATCGCAGCTCCGGGCGCGACCCCTTACAGGCGGACCCATTTAATATTTAGTGTTGTAAATAGCGTTCTAATGCTAGCTCGTTTGGAGAGATGAGTGTTTAGACACCAAAAACGCCCGTTTTGGGTGGTTTTTTTTGGGAGGGGCGGGGCCAGTGACACACGTGACATCATCAAATTATCCAGCGTCCGAGTCATGTCGATGTGCTGAGCGTTTAGACATGTCACATGACCCTGTGTCCGACTAGATGTCTCGACGCGCTCTCCAGATGTCGGGTCCTGATCAGGGGCCGGCTTCGTTCTCCGGATCTCCATCGGGGTCAGGTAGGGGTCAGGCTCGTTTCCTGCCGCAAGGTTGTAGATACTCCCAACTATCAGGCATTCCTCGTCCGCGCTTACCGTCTCACCTGTAGTGGGAGGTCGGGAGAAAAAGACCACATATGCCGTTAGTCGGGAGCCCAGACGTTCTCCGACGACAACCGCCGCCAGACGGCGTTTCATAGAATCCGCCTGATTTGGGATAATGAAGGCGCCACTCCGGAATAAGCTCCAGCCGTGTCTCGCTGATGACGCCACGCCTCTCTCTCATCTGCGCTGGGTTGTGCGGCGATTGCGCAACCCTTCTGTCTTCCGACGACGCGCTGTGTTCGGAGCGCTTGCCCATCTCAGTAGATGGGGCAGAAGCCCATCGTGACACTATATCTATATATATATATATATATATATATATATATATATTGCCTTTTTATTTTCACCCAAAACCAATTATAATCAAACGGAAATTCTGAAAAAAAGCGGAATCGCCCTGCGGAATTCCGAACCCGGGCACCGAAAAAGCGGGAATTTTTTCCCCATAGAAAATGAATGGGGTTGAAATTGTCGTGCCTCACAGTTCGGCCCTGTGAGCGTCCGACATGCACATATGGGAAATCCACTCTTAAGGGGTCCGGAGTGGATCACCATCATATACCTCCCGAATCCCACACACATTTGGGATTTTGGGAAATCCGCAACGTCGAAACTCGGACACAGGGTCATGTGACATGTCTAAACGCTCAGCACATCGACATGGAGTCGGACGCTGGATAATTTGATGATGTCACGTGTGTCACTGGCCCCGCCCCCTCCCAAAAAAAACAAAACCCAAAACGGGCGTTTTTGGTGTCTAAACACTCATCTCTCCAAACGAGCTAGCATTAGAACGCTATTTACAACG
>JACRUU010000012.1:1241298-1268798 GCA_030449085.1 Kryptopterus vitreolus
AGAATAAAATCACTGATAGGTGTGACGAAAACCCGACACCACTGACTTAATGCCTCATTCTTCTCATTTTTCTCTCTCGGCTAATCGGGACCGTTGACAACAGTCGCTCTTTTACCGCTTCGCAGAGTTATTATATAAATATGACAAAAACCTATTATTGGCAATAACACGTGTTTTACACATGTTTGTTTAGATGGAATCCCATGACAAATGTATTATTTGTATCAGTGATGTTTTTCCATCAGGGTTTTTTTTTTCCCCCCAGAGACTTTAAAAAGTCCTCCGGTACCAAAAAGTCAGAATAGATTTTGATTTCTTTTTTTAGATTTAGCAGAGAGACCCTTATCCAGAGCACCATTCCTCAAGGGCCTTGCTTAAGGGCCCAGTTTTACCGCTAAGGGGCACGGTGGTTTAGCGGTTGTTCGATGCGTGTGGATCCGGGTTCGTTCCCGTCTCTGGCATGTTCTCCCCGTGCCTCCGGGGGGGTTTTCTCCGGTTTCCTCCCCCGGTCCAAAAACATGCACGGTAGGTTGATTGGCACCTTGGAAAATTGTCCCAAGTGTATGAATGTGTGTGTGAATATGAGTGTGTGTTTCCTGCGATGGGTTGGCATTCCATCAAGGGTGTATCCTGCCTTAATGCCCATAGACGCCTGATATAGACACAGACTCCCCGTGACCCGAGGGAAGATCGGATAAAGCGCTAGAAGATGAATGAATGAATGAATCTACGTCACTAATCTTTTTCTTTCGCCAGCGAATGAAAGTGTACCGCGTTCCCCGCGTGTCCATATCTCAGGTTAGATCATGTTGAGGTCTTTATTTTGCTTTCATATCCTGGCTGGTGTAACTCAAACGTAGTAATTATCCCCGTCTGAAAGTTATAATACGCTGTATGCTATGCATATATGTATATGTGTATATGTACATATTATACATGTATATATTATATATTATATGTATATAAAAGCGGTTACAGGAGCACGAATGGCGAAATCTTGCCTTCTCACTCTATTTTAATTGAATCTGCGGCTCGGCGCTGCGCAGAAATGTAATTTAAGCCGACCGAAAGTGCACAAGCCTCGGCATCTCGTATACACCCTACTAATCCCTTCCTCGGTATTTCGCTCAGTAGGTTAATCCCCTTCATGCGCCGCCGAGACGCGCTCCGTCACGCCGGAATTCTGTTAACGCCAACACTAGCGTCACGGATCGTTTATAAAGCCACTGAAGCAATTTTAGACCTACATATGATCGTGTCGGTTAATAGTTCATTCATTCATGCATTCATCTTCTACCGCTATATCCGATCTTCCCTCGGGTCACGGGGAGTCTGTGCCTATCTCAGGCGTCTATGGGCATTAAAGCAGGATACACCCTGGATGGAATGCCAACCCATTGCAGCACACACACACACACACACACACACACACACACACATTCATACACTAGGGACAATTTTCCAAGGTGCCAATCAACCTACCGTGCATGTTTTTTGACCGGGGGAGGAAACCGGAGAACCCGGAGAAGAAAAAACCTCTGAGGCACGGGGAGAACATGTAAACTCCACACACACATGCCCGAGACGGGAATCGAACCCAGACCCTGGCGGTGTGAGGCGAACGTGCTAACCACTAAGCCACAGTGCCTCCGGTTAATAGTTACGTAATTTATTTACAAAATAATCCGTTACAGATACAGAGGAAAAAACCTGGAATTAAATTACAGTTACTTTTGAAAATACATCCACAAACCCCCCCCTCCCCCAAGCCCCCCCCCCCCAACCCCCCCCGCCCCCCCCCCCCCCCCCCCCCCCCCCCCCCCCCCCCCCCCACCCCCCCCCCCCCCCCCCCCCAAAAAAAAAACAAAAACAAAAAAACATCACCCGCACACACGTCCCAGTCAACAATTTGATTCTGACGAGCTCAGTTTCGTTTTTCCAAGCGCCACCTAGTGGACAAATGAAAGTAAACGCAACATTTAACGAAAATGACGTCGTCTTTCCTTCAACAATCACAACATTTACGATTTCTGTTTACGAAAACGACGTTTTTCTTCCCTTCAACATTCATGACATTTACGATTTCTGTTTACGAATACGTTTTTTTTTTTTTGCCGCAAAGATTAAATTGTGATGAAATCGTGGATCACGTCAACATCACGCAACAACATTCGCAACATTTACGATTTCTGTTTACGAAAACGACGCCGTCTTTCCTTCAACATTCGCGACATTTACCATTTATGTTTACAAAAACGACGTCGTCTTCCTTTCAATATTCGAAATATTTACGATTTCTGGGTTTTTTTGTCGCAAAGATTATATTGTGATGAAATCGCGGATCACGTCAACATCACGCAACGGCATCGGCTTTCCTTCAACCTTCACAACATTTACGATTTCTGTTTACGATTTTTTTTGTCCGAAAGACAAAATTGTCTTTTGTACCAAAGATGATTTCAGTTTATGTGTATATATATATATATATATATATATATATATATATATATATATATATATATATATATATATATATATATATATTCATTCATTCATTCATTCATCTTCTACCGCTATAATATCCGATCTTCCCTCGGGTCACGGGGAGTCTGTGCCTATCTCAGGCGTCTATGGGCATTAATGCAGGATACACCCTGGATGGAATGCCAACCCATCTCAGGACACACACACACACACACACATTCACACACACATTCATACACTAGGGACAATTTTCCAAGGTGCCAATCAACCTACCGTGCATGTTTTTGGACCGGGGGAGGAAACCGGAGAACCCGGAGAAAAAACCCCCTGAGGCACGGGGACGGGGAGAACATGCAAACTCCACACACACATCGCCGAGACGGGAATCGAACCCGGATCCTGGCGGTGTGAGGCGAACGTGCTAACCACTAAGCCACCGTGCCCCTATATATATATAGATATATATATATATATATATATATATATATATATATATATATATATATATATATATATATATATATATATATATATAATTTTTATTATGTAAAACAAATGATTTGGTTTGTTGAATCTGCTTTGGGATGGGGTTTAAAATCAAGGCCTGAAATTCGATAAGTAGAAAAACTCTTGGAATTAAACTCCACCGGCTTGAGGTGTGTAATGAATTGGACCATTGTCCGATCTCAGGGTGAACGCAGGTTCGTAGAGGCTACTTAATGGTTGCTATTGAAGCGAAATGCAATGTGATGACAACACAGTGGCTGAACACACACACACACACACACACACACACACACACACACACACACACACACACAGCACACCTGTTGGGTAATGAATTTCCCAGCTTGAGATTTACTAGTTAAATATTGACCAGTGGGAACCTTATTCATTGAATGTGTGTGTGTGTTGTTGTGTGTGTGTGTGTGTGTGTGTGTGTGTGTGTGTGTGTGTGTGTGTGTGTGTGTGTGTGTGTGTGTGTGGGGCTTCGTTCAGCACAAAACGGAACTGGTTTGCTGCTTGCGCAACGGAGAAAATAGTAAAAGTCAGATGGATAAATACACATGTGGTTGTGAAAAGTGCCACTGGATTTTATAGGCTCTATAACAGCAGGACAGTTTCCCACACCCTGAACCATTATAATCTCCCTATAATTTATACGATTACAAAGATTATAAAGATCACTTTGTATAAATGAACTGTAGGGAATAATAATCTGCGGACGTCGGAGCCCATAGTGGTGATGGAAATATTACGGCCGTAATGAAGCTGTCAGCGCAGTACAGATGTATTACAAAGCGGTTATAATAGGTATATGACCAGTGTCACAGGCACATGTTTCTTCAAACTTCGGTGTAATTCGATTTATATAGTGGGATTTTTTTTCTCCTCAAAGTTCAAATAAGGTAAATGTGCTTTTATAGGAAGAATAGGGATCTGTGCATTTTTATATACAAGAGCTTTGGTGTGTGGGGGGGCGGGGTCGTCTTTACTTCAATATTCGTAATATTTACGATTTCTGTTTACGATTTTTTTTGTTCCAAAGACAAAATTGTGATGATCACGTGGGTCACGTCAACGTCACATAACGATGACGTCTTTCCTTCAACATTCGTAACATTTACGATTTCTGTTTACGAAAATGATGCCGTCTTTGTTTTATCATTCGCAACATTTACGATTTTTGTTTACGAAAACAACGTCATCTTTCTTTCAATATTCACAACATTTACGATTTCTGTTTACGAAAACGACGTCGTCTTTGTTTTATCATTCGCAACATTTACGATTTCTGTTTATGAAAATGACGCCGTCTTTCTTTATCATTCGCAACATTTACGATTTCTGTTTACGAAAAACGTCAAAACGAAATACGATTTCGTTTACGAAAACTTTGACATTTTACGTCATTTCGTTCAACATTGGGTCAACGATCACGTTCGGACGTCTTTCTTCAATTTACGAAAATGATTTCTGTTTCGTACAACGTCATCTTTCTTTCAATATTCGCAACATTTACGATTTCTGTTTACGAAAACGACGTCGTCTTGCTTTCTTTCAATATTCGTTTTATCATTCGCAACATTTACGATTTCTGTTTACGAAAATGACGTCGTCTTTCTTTCAATATTCGTAACATTTACGATTTCTGTTTACGAAAACAACGTCATCTTTCTTTCAATATTCACAACATTTACATTTCTGTTTTCGTCTTTCTTTCAACATTTACGATTTCTGTTTACGAAAACAACGTCATCTTTCTTTCAATATTCACAACATTTACGATTTCTGTTTACGAAAACGACGTCGTCACGATTTCTCGAAAACAACGTCATTTCTGTTTACGAAAACAACGTCATCTTTCTTTCAATATTCACAACATTTACGATTTCTGTTTACGAAAATGACGCCGTCTTTCTTTCAATATTCGTCATCTTTCTTTCAATATTCACAACATTTACGATTTCTGTTTACGAAAAAACGTCATCTTTCTTTCAACGTCATCTTTCTTTCAATATTCGCAACATTTACGATTTCTGTTTACGAAAACAACGTCATCTTTCTTTCAATATTCACAACATTTACGATTTCTGTTTACGAAAATTCTGTTTACGTCATCTTTCTTTCAATATTCACAACATTTACGATTTCTGTTTACGTCATCTTTCTTTACGAAAACAACGTCATCTTTCTTTCAATATTCACAACATTTACGACGTTTCACAATCATTTCTGTTTACGAAAACAACGTCATCTTTCTTTCAATATTCACAACATTTACGATTTCTGTTTACGAAAACGACATCGTCTTTGTTTTATCATTCGCAACATTTACGATTTCTGTTTACGAAAACGACGTCGTCTTTGTTTTATCATTCGCAACATTTACGATTTCTGTTTACGAAAACATCGTCGTCTTTCCTTCAATATTCGTAACATTTACGATTTCTGTTTACGATTTTTTTGTCTCAAAGACAAAATTGTGATGATCTCGTGGGTCACATCGACATCACACAACAACATCATTTTCCTTCAATATTCACAACATTTACGATTTCTGTTTACGAAACACCCACCCACACACACACACACACACACACACACACACACACACACACACACACACACACACAAGGTACTATAAGATCATTTATATGGCAAGTTACTTTTCACTACGCCACTCTCTGTGTTTCTCTTTGTGTGTGTGTGTGTGTGTGTGTGTGTGTGTGTGTGTGTGTGTGTGTGTGTGTGTGTGTGTTTGTTTGTGTGTCAGTCACTTAATTTTATGACCCAAAATCAGGCACCGACAAGTCAAAGAGTACACTCTGTATGACTATATGACTTTATACACACAGCTGTCAAATGATTGGCCGATGTATTAATCTCTACAAAAAATGAGTTAAATTATTGTTGTTGTTTTTTGTTTTTTTTCACCCCAAAACACCACCATCACCACAACCAGTTATATAAACAACAAATGCATGTTGCTCTGAATAAGGGTGTCTCCTAAATACCATAAATGTGAAATGTACGCTTCCTCTTTGGGAACTCCGATTGGGTGTGTTCCAATTCACCAATTAAATATAATTCACCTGCCTCTCAAATGGAAGAGCGACGAAAACGGAAACGTTGATTTCTGTTCATGTAATTATGTCGTTTTTTTTTCTTCAATATTCGCAATATTTACCATTTACGTTTATTTTTTTTCCCAAAGAGAAAATTGTGATAATCTCGTGGGTCACGTCGATGTCACGCAACAACGTCGTCTTTGTTTTCAATCTATTCAATTTACGACATTTAATTTCTGTTTACGAAAACGACGTCGTCTTATGTTTCTTTCATTCGCAACATTTACTGTTTACGTTTACGAAAACGGCGAAAACGGCGTCGTCTTGCTTTCAATATTCGCGACATTTATACGCAAATTTCTGTTTGCGAAAACGTCGTCGTCTTTCCGATTTCGTTTCGTCGTCATTCGTAACATTTACGATTTCTGTTTACGAAATTCGTACGGAACGTCGTCTTGCTTTCAATATTACGAAAACGGCGTCGTCTTGTCACACAACAACTTTCAATTTCGCGACATTTACGATTTCTGTTTACGAAAACGACGTCGTCTTTCCTCAATATTCGTAACATTTACGATTTCTGTTTACGAAAACGACGTCGTCTTGCTTTCAATATTCGCGACATTTACGATTTCTGTTTACGAAAATGGCGTCGCCTTTCCTCCAACATTCGCGACATTTATTCGCGACATTTACGATTTTTTTATCCCAATGACAAAATTGTGATGATCTCGTGGGTCACATCGACGTCACACAACAACAATAGTTTTTCCTTCAAAATTGTGATGATCTCTGGGTCATTTACATCGATTTCTGTCACACAACAACATCGAAAACAGTCATTTTCCTTTCAACATTCACAACATTTACGATTTCTGTTTACGAAAACGACGTCGTCTTTCCCTCAACATTCGTAACATTTACGATTTCTGTTTACGAAAACGACGTCGTCTTGCTTTCAATATTCGCGACATTTACGATTTCTGTTTACGAAAATGGCGTCGCCTTTCCTCCAACATTCGCGACATTTACGATTTCTGTTTACGAAAACGACGTCGTCTTTCCCTCAACATTTGCAACATTTACGATTTCTGTTTACGAAAATGGCGTCGCCTTTCCTCCAACATTCGCGACATTTACGATTTCTTTTTATAAAAACGACGTCGTCTTGCTTTCAATATTCGCGACATTTACGATTTCTGTTTACGATTTTTTTTGTCCCAATGACAAAATTGTGATGATCTCGTGGGTCACATCGACGTCACACAACAACATCGTTTTTCCTTCAGCATTCACAACATTTACGATTTCTGTTTACATTCTTTTTTGTCCCAAAGACAAAATTGTGTTTTGTCCCAAAAACGATTTCTGGTTACAATTTTTTTGTTGCAAATATAAAATTGTGATGAAATCGCGGGTCACGTCGACGTCACGCAGCGACATGACACAACGACAACATCTTTCCTTCAATATTCACAACATTCATGATTTCTGTTTACGATTTTTTTTTCCAAAGACAAAATTGTAATGATCTCGTGGTTGGATTTGAACCTGCGATCTTTCGGTCCAGAGGCCAGCACTGAGATACCACTAAATATGGCAACAAAACAAATCCCTTAAAATAATAATGTTAGTTAGTCGACCCATTGTGATGGCTTTGGGTGATCAGAAGGTTGAGGGTTCAAGCCCCGGCACTGCTACTGCCGGGTCCCTGAGCAAGTCCCTTACCTCTGTCTGATGGACTCGACTACGTTTTTACAAACTTGTTCATTTCAATGTTATTTCGTTTACTGCTTGTTTGAAGTGAAAAAATATGGGACGTGGCTCCTTTAAGAATTGTGTTCCGGTTGCTTTTCCATATAAACTGGTGATACGGTGTTTAGGTTATAAGGAAGCGCTTTATTGCGTTCAGTAAAAATGCGCTTTATTGCAGTAATACGGATTTGGGAATGCGATGCGCTTGCGTAAGGTTCCATACGGTAATATACGCTAATATAGTGAGGAGATCGTACCTGTTGTGAATGCGCAGATAGTAGGTGTAATCGGGGGGGAAATTTAGGAAGTGTGAGTGGATGCGCTGAACCTTTATTTATTTATTTGTTGTTTGGGTTTCATTCGTTCGCACGACACGACGCAGAGTGAAGGAGCAGATCGCTGACATAGTAACGCACACTGCGTTATAACGCGCCTTAATAACACGAGTGACCTTAAAGTATTATATTCATAACACATGTGAGAAGGGTTGATTTTGATTGTGACACACTCATGGAGTTCACGAGCTGAAAAAGCCCGTGACCGGCTCAAAGCGGGCCGTCTGGACGCCGGTGAAAGACGCCGAGATCCTTGAATAATTGCATGGCGGTTCCTCGGACAGAAAAGCCAGAAGCTGGTAAAGGTCTGTCAGTGAAGCAGCAATGCACTGTAGTAACTGAGGCTGTAACCATTTATGGTGTCGTCATATATGAAGCGGGTGTCAGTCGGGACTATAGCTTACCTTTAGAGTGTCTTTTATGACTATTTGATGTTCTGCCTTTGTTCTGCTCTTTGTCGCTAATCCCAAAGCACACAGAAACAAATTAAAAGCGCTGTAAAGGAGGATTCCGTCTGCAAAAACCAAGTACATATCAAGATGCCCACAATAGCGCTTATATTCTCTTAGTGATCGCTATTCAGATTTACTGTAGTGTGTGTGTGTGTGTGTGTGTGTGTGTGTGTGTGTGTAACAGTTGAGGGAAAATAAAATGTTTATATCAGGGCTGTCAAAAAGGCAACTTTAACAGGACTAACGCGGTGTGCATTATTATGTGATAATAACGCTGCACTCTAAAGAGAAAAGAACAATCCACGAACAACTTCACTAAACGATGAAAAAATACATTCATTCATTCATTCATTCATCTTCTACCGCTTTATCCGATCTTCCCTCGGGTCACGGGGAGTCTGTGTCTATCTCAGGCGTCAATGGGTGTTAAAGCAGGATACACCCTGGATGGAATGCCAAACCATCACACCACACACACACACACACACACACACATTCATTCACACACTAGGGACAATTTTCCAAGGTGCCAATCAACCTACCGTGCATGTTTTTGGACCGGGGAGGAAACCCGAGAACCCGGAGAAAAACCCCCTGAGACACGGGGAGAACATGCAAACTCCACACACACATGGCCGAGACGGGAATCGAACCCGGACCCTGATCCTGAGTCTCCATAGCTGGTTCAAGAAATCACACACTGATGTTTGTGTCATTGTGACTTTAAGAGCGACATCATTTTTATTATATTTTTTACATTTTTTTATTATAATCTTCAAACTTAGAATTAGGTTTTTAAAACAAACAGATTACTGTGGAAATGGAATAGATTACAGACAACAAACGACCCTGTTCAAAATGCAACCTTTCAATGACTTTATCAATGTAATGTAATTGATTACTCGTTGATTACTTTCATTTGTCCACTAGGGGGCGCTTTAAGTTAACATTCTATGAAAAAAAAAAAGTTTCAAACCCTCGAAAAAAATGATTTTTTTATTGTTATATTTTTTGAAGGGGGCACGGCGGTTTAGTGGTTAGCACGTTCGCCTCACACCGCCAGGGTCCGGGTTCGATTCCCGTCTCGCAGCCATGTGTGTGTGGAGTTTGTGCATGTTCTCCTCCGTGCCTCAGGGGGTTTTTCTCTCCGGGTTCTCCGGTTTCCTCCCGGTCCAAAAAGCATGCACGGTAGATTGATTGGCACCTTGGAAAATTGTTCCTAGTGTGTGAATGTGTGTGTGTGTGTGTGTGTACTGTGATGGGTTGGTATTCCATCCAGGGTGGATGCCCATAGACGCCTGAGATAGGCACAGAACTCCCAGTGTCCTGAGGAGATAAAGCGGTAGACGATGAATGAATGAATGAATGAATGTTATGTTTTTCGAAAGGAAACTGCAGCAGATTGTCATCACATCTGAGTTGAAAATCATGCCGTCGTCTAACGCACTGACTTGAATGATGACAATCTGCTGCAGTTTCATTTCGAAAAATATAATAATGAAAAATGACGTTTTTTTTTCTTACAACGTTAACTTAAAGCGCCACCTAGTGGACACATGTACGTAATCCAAAAGGAAGCAAAATGAAATCAGTTACTGTTATAACGTCATTGAAAAGTCATTGACACTGCTTATTACATTTTGAATAGCGTCATTTATAATCTATAACCTTCCCAACACTGTGTATTGAGTAGGTGATAATGTAAGGTAATGTATTTGTGTATATCAGAATCCGAAAGCGCTTTATTGCCGATATATTATATTAATATTATATTAATGTACAGTAATGTACAATTTTAATGTACAATAGGGGGGGGTGATATGATCCATGATGCGATACAATGTGTGATTAACAAGTGTGCATGAACAGCTTCTGGTATTGGGTGTTGTGTAACGGGTAGGTGACGAGATACGATAAGGATGATGGAGCGCTGAAGGGAAGATTTAGAGTGTGATACTCCGCATAAGGTATTATTGTGTGTGTATATCTGTGTGTGATGTACAGTTCAGGTGCGTATCGGACTGGTTTATAATGCGATTATGAATATCGTTATCGTAAGATATTCAATGGCTCCAACTGCACCACCTATGTGACCCCTAGAGGGCGCACTTTCATGTAACTATCCAACTATTGTGTCCCCCCATGTGGGAGCTTATAGGGCACTGCATCTCTTTTATCACTCTAAGGGCGCCTGTTATATTTCCTACAATGCATCCCCTCTTAGGGGAAGGGCCAAACCTATAAGGCACTTCCTCGTGTTTTCCTGAGTGCGGTTACACCTTCATAGGCATTTTATCAAATTTGCCATTATTTTCTTTTCCTTCCGCTTTAATGGGAGCCCTTGAGGACACTTCATCACGTCGTAACCTGCCAATGTGGCATCGCACCCTTAAGGGCACTTTCAAAGACTTAATTGCCCGTAAGGGCATCAGGTGCCCGGAGATTGCCAGTGATGCTATTTATTTATTGCATATATAAACATTCATTCATTCATTCATCTTCTACTGCTTTATCCGATCTTCCCTCGGGTCACGGAGAGTCTGTGTCTATCTCAGGCGTCTATGGGCATTAAGGCAGGATACACCCTGCATGGAATGCCAACCCATCACAGGACACACACACACTCACAATCAAAGTCACACACACTTTCACACACTAGGGACAATTTTGCAAGGTGCCAATCAACCTACCGTGCATGTTTTTGGACCGGGGAGGAAACCGGAGAACCCGGAGAAAAACCCCCTGAGGCACGGGGAGAACATGCACAAACTCCACACACACATGGCCGAGACGGGAATCGAACCTGGACCCTGGAGGTGTGAGGCGAACGTGCTAACCACTAAACCACCGTGCCCTATCATATATTTATATATATATATATATATATATATATATATATATATATATATATATATATATATATATACATATATAAAACCTTCAGATATTTATATCCAATGCGAATTTTGCTTGGTCTCCAACTAAAACTCGAGTATTCAAATTCATTTCAGTGCCTTTAAGGAAGTCTGGATTTCTTTCTTCCGGCAGAGGGAAAATGTTTTATGGCAGTATAAAAGCAGTGAAGATCAACAATTTGTCAACAACCCGTCAACAACTTGATTCCAATGCAGCTCAATTCGGAAAATATACTTTTCTGGGAGTGCCACCTAGTGGCCAAATGAAAGTAATCAAAAGGTAATTTACTTTTATAAAGTAATTGAAAAGTTACACTACTTTTTGAATACATGTATATATATACATTATATATATATATATATATATATATATATATATATATATATATATATATTACATTTTGAATAGGATCGATTATAATCTGTAATCTATTACATTTACAAAGTAACCTTCCCAAACACTGTATATAAGTAAGAAAACTAACATGGCCTTAAATGAGAGTCAGTTAATAATGAAAATGAAGAGATTATTTATTTAAAATGAAGTAAGAAAAAGTTAAAAGTATTGGGAAAAAGAAAAAACTAGGGCTGTCAAAGTTATTAATGCTCTATTAGCGTGTTAACACAAATTCTCTTTAACGACACTCATGTTATTAATGCGTTATAACGCGGTGTGCGTTACTATGTGAGTGATCTGCTCCTTCACTCTGCGTTGTGTTGTGCGAATGAACGAAACCCGGATAACATAAAAAGAAGAAACAAATAAATAAATAAAGGTTCAGCGCATCCACTCACACTTCCTAAATTTCCCCCCGAATTACACCTACTATCTGCGCATTCACACCAGGTACGATCTCCTCACTATATTAGCGTATATTACCGTATGGAACCTTACGCAAGCGCATCGCATTCCCAAATCCGTATCGAAAAATCTAGCCATCTTTTAGTAATCCCTTCATCACGCCAACGTTTTAGTGGAATGATGATTAAAAACAGGGGCACGGTGGTTTAGTGGTTAGCACGTTTGCCTCGCACCACCAGGGTTCGGGTTCGATTCCCCGTTTCGGCCATGTGTGTGTGGAGTTTGCATGTTCTCCCCGTGTCTCAGGGGGTTTTTCTCCGGGTTCTCCGGTTTCCTCCCCAGTCCGAAAACATGCACGGTAGGTTGATTGGCACCTTGGAAAATTGTCCCTAGTGTATGAATGTATGTGTGTGTGTGTGTGTGTGTGTGTGTGTGTGTGTCCTGTGATTGGTTGGCATGCCATCCAGGGTGTATCCTGCCTTAATGCCCATAGACGCCTGAGATAGACACAGACTCCCCGTGACCCGAGGGAAGATCGGATAAAGAGGTAGAAGATGAATGATTGAATGGATGAATTTTCAGGGTGTTTAGTGGTTAGGACATTCACTTCACACCTCTAGGGTTGGGGGTTCGACTTCCACTACCACCATCTATGTGTGGAGTTTCCATGTTTCTCAGGGGGTTTTTCTCCAGGTTCTCCGGTTTCCTTCCCCAGGTCCAAAAACATGCACGGTAGGTTGATTGGAACCTTGGAAAATTGTCCCTAGTGTGTGAATGTGTCTGTGTGTGTTTGTGTGTGTGTGTGTCTGATAGGTTGGCACCCCATACAGGGTGCGTCCTGTCTTAATGCCCAAAGATGCCTGCGACAGTGGGTAGAAGATGAATGAATAAATGAATGAAAGAGTGAATGTGTGTGTGTCCTGCAATGGGTTGGTATTCCATACAGTGGGTATGCCTGAATGATGAATGAATGAATAAAATGAATGAATGAAGTGTATCAAAACCTTTAATGTGTTGTGTGTGCCTGCAATGTGGTGTAATCAGGGGTTGGTATGTTTCCAGGTTGTCCTGTCTTATTCAGGTGCTTCCATACAGTGTGTGTCCTGCTTTGATGCCTGTTACATGTAACTATTTATTTATGTATTTTAGGTTTCAGTTTAGGTAATTTATTTATTACGAAATAAATGTAACAGTAATACGTGGAAAAAAATCAGCGCTTTAGACGACGTCGTGATTTTCAACGGAAACGTTATTTGTGATTTGACTGATGTTTTTTTCTTAGAATGCTAACTTAAAGCGCCACCTAGTGGACAAATAAAAGTAATCAAAAAGCAATCAGTTACTTTACTTTTATGAAGTCATTGTAAAAGTTAATATTATTATTATAAGTTATTATTATTATTATTATTTTGAATAGGATCATTTATAATCTGTAATCTATTAAATGTCCAAAGTAACCTTCCCAACACTCTGCATTACATATAAAACTAAACATGATCCAAAAAATCACTTTTTTGTTTGTCTTTTTTTTTTTTGGGAGGATTTTAGTAATCTAGCGATTTATTAATCAATGCTTAATATAAAAAAAAAAAAGAATGCATTTCTGTTGTGAGCTGCTTTAAATAATGAATTACATATAATTCATTCATTCATTCATCTTCTAGCGCTTTATCCGATCTTCCCTCGGGTCACGGGGAGTCTGTGTCTATCTCAGGCGTCTATGGGCATTAAGGCAGGATACAGCCTGGATGGAATGCCAACCCAATCACACACACACACACACACACACACACATTCATACACTTGGGACAATTTTCCAAGGTGCCAATCAACCTACCGTGCATGTTTTTGGACCGGGGGAGGAAACCGGAGAACCCGGAGAAAAACCCCCTGAGGCACGGGGAGAACATGCACAAACTCCACACACACATGGCCGAGATGGGAATCGAACCCGGACCCTGGTGGTGTGAGGCGAACGTGCTAACCACTAAACCACCGTGCCTCCTATTGTATATAATTATTATATATAAATAATTATATTTAAATTATATTTAAAGTATAAATAATAAGTGTTCCTTATCCTTGGGTTAAAGGAACGATTTTTTTACGTTGTCTCATAATGACGTGTATATATTACAGTGCAAAACATAATATAGCTATATGAACAATACTATGAGGGTTTTTCTCGTTAATCGGCAGTAATTAAAGCCCGTCCAATTAAGTAATTAAAGTAATGAAGTTTTTTTATTTTTTTATTCTTAGCAGCGTTTACAGGGGCACGGTGGTTTAGTGGTTAGCACGTTCGCCTCACACCGCCAGGGTCCGGGTTCGATTCCCGTCTCGGCCATGTGTGTCTGTGGATTTTCAAGTTTGCATGTTCTCCCCGTGCCTCAGGGGGTTTTTTTTTCTCCGGGTTCTCCGGTTTTTTCCTCCCCCGGTCCAAAAACATGCACAGTAGGTTGATTGGCACCTTGGAAAATTGTCCCTAGTGTATGAATGTGTGTGTGTGTGTGTGTGTGTGTGTGTGTGGGTGTGTGTGTGATGGGTTGGCATTCCATCCAGGGTGTATCCTGCCTTAATGCCCATAGACGCCTGAGATAGACACAGACTCCCCGTGACCCGAGGGAAGATCGATAGCAGCGTTTACTCGACAAAGCAAAAGCAAAAGAAGTCTTGTTTTTATCGCCCTGTAATATTACTGACGTTTTTTTTTGTCATCCATCGACTCAAAGATCACAAAGCCTTGAATTATTTGGGTTTTTTTTGATGCTTGTTGTTTCGCTCGTTTCAGCGCACCGGTGAAGATGGCGACGTCCACAACTTCTCCTGTAACCAACCTCACCACCGCCACCACCAAATCCAGAGAACAAATACTCATCCAGAGTAAGTGTCAAAACTCAGAGGAAAAGATAGATAGATAGATAGATAGATAGATAGACAGACAGACAGACAGACAGACAGACAGACAGACAGACAGACAGACAGACAGACAGACGATAGATAGATAGATAGATAGATAGATAGATAGATAGATAGACTGTTTGTAGATAGATAGATAGATAGATAGATAGATAGATAGATAGATAGATAGATAGATAGATAGATAGATAGATAGATAGATAGATAGATAGATAGATAGATACACTGTAGATAGATAGATAGATAGATAGATAGATAGATAGATAGATAGATAGATAGATAGATAGATAGACTTTAGATAGATAGATAGATAGATAGAGATAGAGATAGATAGATAGATAGATAGATAGATAGATAGAGACACTATAGATAGATAGATAGATAGATAGATAGACAGACAGACAGACAGACAGACAGACAGACAGACAGACAGACAGATAGATAGATAGATAGATAGATAGATAGACAGACAGACAGACAGACAGACAGACAGACAGACAGACAGACAGACAGACAGACAGACAGATAGATAGATAGATAGATAGATAGAGACAGATAGTAGACTGTAGATAGACAGACAGACAGACAGACAGACATACAGACAGATAGACAGATAGATAGATAGATAGATAGATAGATAGATAGATAGATAGATAGATACCTTGCCTACACTCTTTTCTCCACCCTGTCCATGCTGCCTGCACTCTTTTCTCCATCCACTCCACCCTGCCTGCACTCTTATCTTCACTTCCCCACCGACTCAAACCTTCCTGCACTCTTTTCTCCACTCACTCCACCATACCTGCACTCTTTTCTTCACTTCTCCACTCACTCCACCCTGCACTCTTTTCTCCACTCACTCCACCCTGCCTACACTCTTTTCTCCACCCACTCCACCATACCTGCACTCCTTTCTTCACTTCTCCACTGACTCCACCCTGCACTCTTTTCTCCACTCACTCCACCCTGCCTACACTTTTATCTTCACTTCTCCACTCTTACTGCACTCTTTTCTTCACTTCTCCACTCTGCCCACACTCTTTCTCCACCCACTCCACCATTCCTGCACTCTTTTCTCCACCCACTCCACCCTGCCTACACTCTTTTCTTCACTTCTCTACCGACTCCACCATTCCTGCACTCTTTTCTCCACCCACTCCATGTTGCCCACACTCTTTTCTTCACTTTCTCTAACACAATCTCCTTTACTTGGCACCACCACGTACCTAAACTCGTCCACCTTCACCACCTCTTCTCCCTGAAACCGCACCACCCCACTACCTTCCCTTCCCTCTCATTCACACTCCTCTGTCTTACTCCTGCTGACATTCCGACCCCCTTCTCTACCACATGTACCTCCACCTCTCTAGACTCCTACGACTGGTTATAAAGAGTGGTTATATCAATTAATGACCCTTGAGATAAAAAAAAGCACAAAGAGATGATTATAAACATACGTAGTACATGTTTTTATGTGTATAAATTCCTCGTTTGTGTAAATCTCACTTTTCTTTTGAAACTTATTATAAGGTTTTCTTAAGGCGCAGAAAAGCAGTGTGTAATTTAGAGCTAAATGAATAGTGAATTCAATTGTACAGCGACGAATATAGAGCCGTGCGTTCTCTCCAGAGTCACAAGGCACTAGTGACAACACGCGTGAGTCGATAACGTTTATAGATTTGGGATTTCGTTACTATGCACCGATGGCTTTATGGCAGAATAAAGGCTTTGTGCAGTGTTTATTCGGATTGTACTTACGATTATCACGTTTGTGTATCTTGGCTCACACCACACCCTGTTCAATAGTCTGTGGTCACTCAGATCTGAGTGCTATTTTCTCCATGAAAAAGAGAAAAAAAAAAAGAAAGGGAAAATAAATTAAAAAAAAACTCTCTGAAGTGCCAGATCCTGGATATTAAATATCTCAATAAAAGCTGTTGTAAAGCTGTACACTTTGTATTCGAAGCCGTCCGTCGTACCCGGGTTTATTTCACGTGTCGTCGGAAACCATGAACTGATGACCTGCATGTCCTACTTCCTGAAGACAGACAGATCCAGACGGCATCTGAAATGGTTGCCGAGTTGCCGGTCTCTCCACAACCCCAAACAAATAATATAAGACATGCACAGGGCTTTAATTCTTTACTGAACCCTTTACCTGCCCTACTTTACTCTCAGGTGCTCTCGTGACCTTGTCCTGCCGTCTGTCTGTGATGTTTGATAGGTACTCGCATGTTGAGAAGCAAAATGGCAAAAACAAGAGATTAAAATAATGGCTAGCTCGGCAAACCAGGGGGGTCCAAAAACATACCACTTACACTTTTATTTTAATAACGTAATAACACACACAGGAACACGGTGGTTTAGTGATTAGCACGTTCGCCTCACACCGCCAGGGTCCGGGTTTGATTCCCGTCTCAGCCATGTGTGTGTGGAGTTTGCATGTTCCCCCCCTGTGCCTCAAGGAGGTTTTTCTCCGGGTTCTCCGGGTTTCCTCCGGTCCAAAAACATGCACGGTAGGTTGATTGGCACCTTGGAAAATTGTCCCTAGTGTATGAATGTGTGTGTGAATGTGTGTGTGCCCTGCGATGGGTTGGCATTCCATCCAGGGTGTATCCTGCCTTAATGCCCATAGACGCCTGAGATAGACACAGACTCCCCGTGACCCGAGGGAAGATCGGATAAAGCGGTAGAAAATGAATGAATGAATGAATAACACACACAGGGGGGGAACGGTGGGAACGGTGGTTTAGCATGTTCGCCTCACACCGCCAGGGTCCGGGTTCGATTCCTGTCTCGGCCATGTGTGTGTGGAGTTTGCATGTTCTCCCCCCTCCCCGTGCCTCAGGGGGTTTTTCTCCGGTTTCTCCGGTTTCCTCCCCCGGTCCAAAAAACATGCACGGTAGGTTGATTGGCACCTTGGAAAATTGTCCCTAGTGTATGAATGTGTGTGTGTGTGTGTGTGTGGGTGTCCTGCGATGGGTTGGCATTCCATCCAGGGTGTATCCTGCCTTAATGCCCATAGACGCCTGAGATAGGCACAGACTCCCCGTGACCCGAGGGAAGATCGGATAAAGCGGTAGAAGATGAATGAATAGAGATATATATATATATATATATATATATATATATATATATATATAATATATATATATATATGCTATATAGTGCATATAGTGTATATATGTATCACTGTAGAGAGTCATACAAAACATGCCTCTTTATGTCTGTGTGTATGTTTTGGAGCCAGAGACTATTTTTTCGGTCTGCGTTAAGATTTATGCAAACAAACTGGCTATTTTTAGAAAGATCAACAACCCTCAGTATTGCAGTTTGTCTGCACTGTATTCGGTGTGTTGGTTTACATTGAAAAGGAGGGATCGCCTCTCAAAACAGGACACTAAAAATATAAGCACAACATCAGAATGCGCACTAAAATGCACCAATGTATGATTATGGGCTTGTAACACACAAATATGACCAGCAGTACAGACACAACCCCTCAGTGTGTTGTAGTGCCGTTCATAGTGACGAAAGAAGAGTGATTTTTTTTTTGTTTTTGTGTTTATGAAATCTCAGATATATAAATCTGCTTTGTCCTTTTTGTTGACATGTTTGTTTATTAAAACCGACTTCTTTACTTACTCTCTCAGGTTCGGGTGCCATGATCGCGGTTATCGTCATCGGCATTATAATCATTCTCAGCATACTACTCATCATACTGAAGACGTATAACAAGTAAGTCGACATTCCGTATAACACACACTGTGACAGGGATGAATACCGTGCACTTAATGTACCTTTCCATAAATAAGAATACGACAGGTTTTTTTAAGATACGAGGTTAAAGGTGAATGTTTGTATGCAGCTTGTAGGCAAAGAGCTGCTATTGCTGCTAATGCTACTGCTGATATATATATATATATATATATATATATATATATATATATATAGGGGGGGCACGGTGGTTTAGTGGTTAGCACGTTCACCTCACACCTCCAGGGTCCGGGTTCGATTCCCGTCTCGGCCATGTGTGTGTGGAGTTTGTGCATGTTCTCCTCCCTGTTCCTCAGGGGGTTTTTTTCTCCGGGTTCTCCGGTTTCCTCCCCGGTCCAAAAACATGCACGGTAGGTTGATTGGCACCTTGGAAAATTGTCTCTAGTGTATGAATGTGTGTGTGTGTGTGTGTGTGTGTGTGTGTGTGTGTGTGTGTGTGTGTGTGTGTGTGTGTGTGTGTGTCCTGTGATGGGTTGGCATTCCATCCAGGGTGTATCCTGCATTAATGCCCATAGACGCCTGAGATAGACACAGACTCGCTCCCCGTGACCCGAGGGAAGATCGGATAAAGCGGTAGAAGATGAATGAATGAATATATATATATATATATATATATATATATATATATATATATATATATATATATATATATATATATATATATATATACAGTAGTACAGTAGGCCTAATAGGTCGTTGTTATTTTTGGTGTTTGTGTGTTTGTCTCGTGTCGTTTGTTCTACAACACTGTTTTGTTTTGCACTGTTTGCACGAGGTTGCACACGATGCACTTTTATGTGGCTAGAGAACAATTTTTGTGTATGGGTTGTGTGATAGGAATATGTTTTTATTATGTAGCACCAAGATCCTGAAGAAAACGATGTCGCTGTGGAACATTACTGCGTCAGATCATGGCAAATAATATATATATATATATATATATAATATATTATATATATATAATATATATATATATAAAACATCTTGAACTTGTTTATAACACTTTTAAACGCTTTTTTTAATGTCGACGTTGCCCGGAGACAGATTGTAAATATACATTTTAGTGTCGTTCCTATATACGTTTTTTTTTTTCCGTAACAAGTGAGCCAGATGGTGGAGGTAAAAGATGGTACGAGGAAGAAAGGGTCTCGTTCCATCGTTGTTGTGTGGAAAACGTGTTCGTGAAGTGGAGAAAATGTGGAGAGAAAAAAATTGGAGGTTAAAAAAAGTGGGATTAAAAAAGAAAAAAAAATTTTTTTTTTCTCGAATATAAAAATAACAATAGTAATAATGTTCTATTTAAAAAGTTCACCTGAAGAAATAATCCAAAATGTAATGCTTTTAATACTATTATTATTAATATTATTATTGTTATTATTATTATTAATATTGTTAGTATCATTATTATTATTTTTATTATTTATATTGTTGTTATTATTATTGTTAGTATTATTATTAGTATATTGTTATTATTATTGGTATTATTATTGTTGTTGTTGTTATTATTATTATTAAGAATTCCTTTCTATTTTCCTTATTAATGTTATTACTATTCAATATAATTAAAACATTTGCAGATGACGTCACGTTGTATGTTTTTACGCTACAGGAAAACGCAAACCAACCGGATACTCAGTGGGACTTCCAGCAAGCCGCGGAAAAACACGACCTCGACGACGACGACGACGTTGCAGATGGCAAACCTTCGCGCCGGCTCCAACGCGGGAGGCTTAGCGCACTCGCACAACGCCTTTCAGAACGGGTTCCGTTTGCCGCGGGCAGAGGTGGCGAACACGGCCGAACAAATCAGCATGAACAGCGGCTCCACCGTGGCCACGATACACGAAGTGCCGTCGATGGAAAATACGTAATAAAACACGCAAAAAAAAAACGAAGCATGTGACTCAAATAGGCTCCGTTACACTGTGTGATAAGAGAACACACACACACACACACACACACACACACTCCATGGGATGATATGAGGATGAGAGACCCAACGTTGTTGAGACAAATATGAACTCCTCGGAAGGCCATGCGTAGAAAGCACCTGACTACTGGGGACGTTTTAGGACCCCACAAGACAACAACAAACAAATAAAACAAGGATGAATGGATCGACTCTCGGAGCAAAGCATGTGGACACGGATCGTGGAAATCCAGGGTTCTGTTTCCGTGTTGAAGGACCTTTGACCATTTCACTCAATGCCGTGCGGTTCCAGGGAATTGTAATGATCGCTCGTAGGGACCTCACAAAACGTCACGACTGAGTAAATAACACAGAGTCCTCCGAGTCCTTCTTGTGAAAAGACAGTATGGAAATGCAATGTGAATGCTGGGAAGGTGGAGCTACTGAAAATGTTTCCCTTTATTTAAAATAAACAACAACACAAAACCAGAATGGTCCAGGTGTTGAATTCTCAATCCACAAGGTAGAAGATAGAAAGGTAAAAGATAGTATAGGGGGCACGGTGGCTTAGTGGTTAGCACGTTCGCCTGACACCTCCAGGGTCCGGGTTCGATTCCCATCTCAGCCATGTGTGTGTGGAGTTTTGCATGTTCTCCCCGTGTCTCAGGGGGTTTTTCTCCGGTTTCCTCCCCCCGGTCCAAAAACATGCACGTTAGGTTGATTGGCACCTTGGAAAATTGTCCCTAGTGTGTGAATGTGTGTGTGTGTGATGGGATGGCATTCCATCCAGGGTGTATCCTGCCTTAATGCCCATAGACGCCTGAGATAGACACAGAGTCCCCGTCACCCGAGGGAAGATCGGATAAAGCGGTAGAAGATGAATGAATGAATGTTTATTGTAACTCACTGAATGCGCGTCCACTCCAAGCCATCTAAACCTTAATGGAGCTGTGGTCCTCATGGTCCTCACAAAACTATGACATCATTAAGGTCCGGATGTTAAAACTGCTGTATAGAAAATTGATCCTTAATAAGGAGCAAACATTTGCACCGCAAACTCATTCGCAATTATTAATTCCAGAATGTTTTGATTTGTTTTGGTTTAACATGTTTACCTCACACCTCCAGGGTTGAGGGTTCGATTCCTGTCTTGGCCATGTGTGTGTGTGGAGTTTGCACGTTCTCCCCGTGCCTCAGGGGGAGGGGGGTTCCTCCGGTTTCCTCCCTGATCTAAAATCATGCACAGTAGGTTGATTGGAAAATTGTCCCTGGTGTGTGAATGTGTGTGTGTGTGTGTGTGTGTGGGTGTCCTGTGATGGGTTGGCATTCCATCCCGGGTGTATCCTGCCTTAATACCCATAGACGCCTGAGATAGACACAGACTCCCCGTGACTCGAGGGAAGATCGGATAAAGCGCTAGAAGATGAATGAATGGGAGTTCCTAACAACTGAGCAATTGAGGGTTAGGGGCCTTGCACAAGGGCCCACTAGAGGCCGCTGGGTGGTGATGGGAATTGAACCCGAGACCTTCCAGGCAAGTTGTATATAGAAAGTTTTAGGGTTTCTTTACAAACACATGACGATGAAATGTCGTTTAACAGTTAGACCCGTCAATGAAAACGTTACTCAGAGCAACAGCACCCCCTGGTGGACAGGAAATATTACCTCGAGACGTGCGCGTTTAATCTCAAAGGGGTTTATTCACAAAATAGATGCATAACAAAAAAATACAGCAGCACATGTTCATATAAAAGGTCTCTTTGTATGTGAAAAATAACTTTTTAGAGAACATAGTCAAGCTGCGCTGCATTGCTCTATTCTAGTGCAACATGTTAACCAAAGCCACACAGGCACGAGATCAACACAGACCTCTCAGAAGTCTGCTCGCAATTAGCATAAACCAACAAACAAACAAACGAACAAACAAACAAAAAGAAAGGGGGGAGAAAAAAAAAAAAGAAGAAAACATCCAAGTGCATATCTAAACTTTTTTTTTTTGTTTGTTTGTTTTTGTTTTTTTTTACTGACCAAAGGCAACGCTGACAAAAGTAGTGAAGCTTAAGTTTAGGAAAACGCCCCAAAATTTCATCATCATTTCAGTCATTCATTCATTCATTTGTGGCACGAACTTTCTTTAGTGCAACATGAAAGCCATGTTAAGTGGAGGACACGTTAAAATACGCTATTTTTTTTTAAACCTTATTCATTCTATATAATGGTCGGGGGTTGATTTCATTGTGCTCAGTCTTCAGCTATTACTGTGTATTTCTATTAAGGGGGGGCGGGTGTAGGGGGGGGGGGTTCCAGGACAGCAGAGCAGACGACTGTTGATTGATTGATTGATTGATCCCACAAGATCAGGGTTAAAGAAGGTAAGGACGAGAGCAGCGTCAATCTGTTCTCATACCAGATAAAAGTTTAAAGCGCAATTCTTTAAATACGTGACGAAGAAAGCAATTCTGGATGTGTCCACCCGTCCCCCCCCCCCCCAAAAAAAAAAAAACAAAAACAAAAACATTTTTTTTACCTGGTGGACTCCAAACAATGTGTGGACTCGAAACATGGTAGTTAATTCAGGGGAAAACGGAAGTGCACAAAAGAAAGAATTACCTGAGGATAGA
The DNA here is from genome assembly GCA_030449085.1 of Kryptopterus vitreolus. Taxonomy (NCBI): domain Eukaryota; kingdom Metazoa; phylum Chordata; class Actinopteri; order Siluriformes; family Siluridae; genus Kryptopterus; species Kryptopterus vitreolus. The sequence goes on from JACRUU010000012.1 coordinate 1,264,840, forward strand.
AAGATGCCATGACCACAAAACAGAGTGCCACAGTTTCTTTACATATAGAAAGAAAAGAAAGAAAGAAAGAAAGAAAGAAAGAAACATTAAAGCAAAATAAATTAATTTATAAATACATTTCATGGGTACATCCTGGAATTAATTGTCCTGACCCTGGGCGGAGGGGAAGATGGGTGGGGGGGGGGGGGGGGAGCAGGTTATTACTGGTCAAAAACAAACAAAAAACAAACAAACAAACAAACAAAAAAAGAAAGAAATGTTTATAACTAATTTGTGTCTAGTCTGGATGGCCAAGGCTACACTCCGACACGTTTTCGCACACATGCCCTCGTTGATTTTTTTTCCCCTTATACTTGAATTCTTTATTATGTGAAATAAGAAGGTGATGGATTGAAGAGAACTGAAGTTTAAAAACAGAACAGGGGCGATAAATGTATTTATATTTCAATATATATGAATGTTCAGATTGGGGTTGAATTAATTGGGTGGTCAGAATGACGGCGACGTTGATTGGAAAGCCGACGTGTGCATAGATCAAAGCAAATCGATAGTTAAATTGCTATGAGACTCATTTTAGGTACATTGTGTGCTTGCTAGAATAAGTGCAGTGTGTGTGCGCATATATATATATATATATATATATATATATATATATATATATATATCTATATATATATATATATATATATATATATATATATATATAGATATATATATATATATACGCACACACAGGTATATGTATGTGTATATAATGTGTGCGCGCGCATGTGAGAGTGTATGTGTGTATGTATGTATGTATGTATATATCATGTTGTGAGAGATATATATATATATATATATATTATATATATATATATATATATATATATATATATATATATATATTATATATATATATAGATATATATATATATATATATATATATATACACACACGCATATTTGTATACACATGTATATGTATGTATGTATGTATGTATGGTATGCACACACACACACGTATATTTGTATACACATGTATGTATGTATGTATGTGTGTGTGTGTACACACACAAACACACTCTTTTACTGACTTCAGGTCAGGAAGTCAACAAGAGCAGGCGGAAAAAAAAAAAACAGGTGGAATGTAGGAGGAAAGTCTGCATTTGACAGAAACACCACTAAAGTGAATGCATAAACATAACGGAGTCAGCGGGTTTCCTAATCCCGGGAGCCTCGCGGCACATTGCGTCTTTCCCACTTTACGCGCACGACGCGACCAGCTTAAAGGCTTTTATGGGCATGTCGGTGTGTGTGTGTGTGTGTGTGTGGTGTGTGTGTGTGTGTGTGTGTGTGTGGGTGTGTGGGGTGGAAGAAAAGAAAAAAAAAAATGTGCGCGGCGTGGGAATTTCCTCGGCCTGGAACCTACTGAACTAAGTGCTAGTCACGATTGTACACGTCAGCGAGTTTCATCACTTGATTCAGACCAGTGTTCAACACTACTGCTGTAAGCAAGAGGGAGGGGGAGGGGGAGGGGGGGGATGGGGAGGGGGGGATACTAAATAAAAATCTGCGAATCGTTAATCGTTTTTGTTTTTTTTTAAAATAAGAAAAAAAAAGCACTAAACTAATTTCATTGTCTGATTACAAGCTTAGCATTCAGCCTCTGAGACCTTGTCATATGCACTTGTGCATCGTAGCAGGCGACGAGAGGGAAAGAAAGGAAAGCCGGCTAAAAGAGAAAAAAAAATAATAATAAAGAGGGGGGGGGGGGGGGGGTAAACAAAAACAAAAACAAAAAGAAGAAGCAGCAGCATTAAGAAAGATATGAAATAGAAAAATAAATACCTGTCCGGTAACAGAAGCTTGAAAGGAGCTACATGTAAGATTACTGTGAAGCTATATTTCTATAACAGCAAAAGATTTCCCTAGTCACAAGCCATTTGAGTATAAATGTGTGTGTGTGTGTGTGTGTGTGTGTGTGTGTGTGTGTGTGATCCGGTTATGTTCTCAGCACTGGAATGAGGTTGAAAGAACACATTCAGGAACGAAATACTTCACTGTTGGTAAAGAAACACTAAAATCTGAACGCGAAGGGAAATCTTACATGCGGCTCCTCGAAGTGCTGCTTTTATTTGGATTACACAAGAAAAGAAAGGAAAATAAAAAATAAAAGTTATTTGACACGTAACTTGACGTAAAGATTTCAGGACGCGAGAACTCCGCGCCGCAGGACCTCCGAGCCGTACCGCTGCGTCACCGGGTCGTGACTCCGAAGCCGCTGGGCGTGGCATCTTTTCTTCTGCTCCGATTGGCTGCCGCGGTCGGCCTCGGCGCCGAGGTCGTGGTTCTCCGTGCCCACCCTCAGCCGAGTTCTGATTGGAGGGGAGGCGGGGGCGTGGCTGGGGTCCAGAGACCTGATTGGATGCGAATGGGTAAAGTCTCTCCCCTCCACGTCCAGCTCCCCTTCCGCCCCTTTGCTGTCGCTGCGCTTCGGAATGCGGAAGCTCCCCCAGTTTTTCACGTTGGACACCTTTTCCGACATCGTCTTTCCCGGATGCTGACCCCCCCCCGAAGTCACCCGCCGCAGAGACCCGTTGTAGGCGCTCTGCACCGCGCCCGACGCTTTCGTCTCGCCCGCTCTGCCGTCGGACACCGGCGTCGCGCCGCGATCCGCTCCGCTGTTCTGCACAGTCTCGTCGATTACCTTCTTTCTATCCGGGAGCTGATCCCAAATCCGGCTCCGCCTCCGTTTCCGACGCTCCCCTCCCGGCCGTTCCGCTTCTCCGAGATTGGGGACGCCGTCCGAGCCGGACAGTTTACTCAGGAGGGAGGCGTCCGTCTTTCCCGACTCGTCCGCGTCGCTCTGGCCGCGCCTGGATCCGCCGTGCCGCGAGAAGCTTTTCCTTAGCGACAGCTCGGTGGCGCTGTTCTGAGCTGTGTGGCCTCTTAAAGGCTGGGGAGAAGTGGATGACGACGGGGCGACCCGGAAATAGAACATGGCCTCCTCCAGTTGCCTGGTGGAAGATACGCCTTGAGTGCGCACAGTCAAGAAGAGGAGAAGGGGGGGGAAATAAATAAATAAATAAATAAATAATAAATCGCAATTAAGACCATATAAATCAGTTGAATTGTTGTATATATATCTTATATATATATATATATAGATATATATATATATATATATATTATATATATATATATATATATATATAAAAACATGAGATCACGCCCGTATTTTAGCTGCCATATGACCTCCGGTGCAACAGGGGGCGTCTCACCAGAGAGTCTGCCTTGCTCCAGAAGCCGGACATGATGGTGAAATATCTGCTCCTGCACTCGACACACAGACCGTTTGATCTTCTCCCGTCGGTCTGTCACCATGTAGGTCAAGTCCGTTTCACCTGCACACACACTCCGCACACACACACACACACACACACACACACACACACACACACACACACACACACACACACACATATCTTTCTTGGTCTTGGTGCTACAATCCTGTTGCTAATGTCGCACTAAAAATACTGTCCGTGAAAAACATCATTGTTTTTATTATTATTATTATTATTATTATTATTCCTTCATCTTCTACCGCTTTATCCGATCTTCCCTCGGGTCACGGGGAGTCTGTTGTCTATCTCAGGCGTCTATGGGCATTAAGGCAGGATACACCCTGGATTGGAATGCCAACCCATTTCTCACAGGACACACACACACACACACACACACATTCATACACTAGGGACAATTTTTCCAAGGTGCCAATCAACCTACCCATGCATGTTTTTGGACCGGGGGAGGAAAACCGGAGAACCCAGAGAAAAACCCCCTGAGGCACGGGGAGAACATGCACAAAACTCCACACACACACATGGCCGAGACGGGAATTCGAACACGGACCCTGACTGGTGGTGTGAGGACCAACGTGTTAACCACTAAGCCACCGTGTCCCCATATCACTTTGT
>JACRUU010000012.1:1273798-1278971 GCA_030449085.1 Kryptopterus vitreolus
ATCCGATCTTCCCCGGTCATAGGGGAACTGTGGTCTATCTCAGGCGTCTTATGGACAGTAAGTAAGAATACACCCTGGATGAATGCCAACCCTCACAGGCGCACACCAACACACGCGCGCACAGTCACACACTACAATACATCACATTCATTAAACTTAGGGACATGGTTCCAATTGTGTTGTCAATTCAAATACTACATGTGCATGCGTGGTTTGTGGAACGTTGTGAGTGAAATTTCCGAAACCGGATTGGGTGAAATATACACCCTTTTCTATGAGGCACCGTTTGGTTTTTTGAGATACTATGCACAATTACGTCCACTTATCACACATGCCGAGACGGAGAAGCGATCCTGGACCCCTGGCCTGGTGTTGTGACTGGTAGGTGAAATGTCACCTTTGGGCCCTTTTTTCTGTAATTATACATGTATATTGTATACATTATTTGTCATGTGATCATGAGATGAGACATATGATGAGGAGAGAGTAGAGAGAGATTTTAGATATTATATATGATTTGATAGAGATAGACAGTCTTGTGATTATTAGACACATCAATTAACTACACCAACAACATAGATAGTTCATTGTCCGTGTCCCTTCCGGTTATTTATACATATGTATTATTATATTTTACTCATCTACACATTTTATGACAGTATATACATCATTATGTATTTCATTAGATATGTATTTTTATTGATTCTGATTATAGAGTGATTTTTTAGATATGAATATATTATGATATTATTTTATCTATTTATATTATATATCCAGCATTGCCAATACAGAAGCTTTATATCTTGTATTAATCTTGAGAATATATAAACCTGTCTTGTATTATTATATTATTAATAAGAGGGAATAAATCACTAACTCGGGCGCTTGTACAAGCGATTACATCTTCGGCTATCAGATTCTAGTTTTTTTCACTGAAGAGTGGACGGCAGGTCGGTAGGCTGTTGATTTATTGGCTTGCGCAAATTTTGTGTGTGATTCCACAAAGAAACAAAAAAGAAACTGCTGACTTATAAGGGCGTGTTTAAACATCAGCCATGCAGACGCTTTACGCTTTTCCACTGCTGTGGCATGCATCAGGATCGTTTACTAATGCATAATGGAACGCACAATGCGTTTGTCTAATATAATAATTATAATAATATACTTTAACAAAAGTGGCTTTATTGGGGTATTTTTGTGCACCACAAGGGCACCACACCTCCCGGGCCAAATAAGTAACGGCTGATTTTCGCGCAATCGAAAGCAGAATGCCAAGTCCATTCACACTATAGTAGGTAGCGCGATATATCGGTATCGAAAGGCATGCATACCTGCTTTCGAAAATGATACGATTCTCTTTTATTAGAAAAAATGACGGTTGTAATTCTGTGTGTATAGGGGGGCTTTTTTTTTGGGCGAGGGCACACGCTGTGTTTACCAATAAATAAAAACAAAATTTTACATTCTGTTCCTTTTTTTTGTCATGGTATCATTTTTTTTATCCACACATCGTAGTGTCGTGTCTTACTGGATGCAAGAGCCGGTCTGTCTTTACACAGGCAGCAAATGAGAGCCCATCGGTATTAGGGATTGAGACACACTGGTAATGGGCTCCATCTTCTCTGGGGCCTATGCTAACTGGAGTGTGTGAGCGATTAACAGAGAGAGAGAGAGAGAGTTGAATGAGAGAGAGAGAGAGAGAAAGTATATCAGCACTTTTGCAAAGTGATGTATGATTGATTTTTCATTTTATTGTACATTTATATTAAAGATCCGCCTATGGGTTCGTAGAACGTTATAGAAGCTATAATAGCCTTGTATTAAGTGTATGGTTGTTGATTAGTTTTTTTTGAGTATTTGTATAGTGTTACAGAAGAGTGTGTGTGTGTGTGTGTGTGTGTGTGTGTGTGTGCGTTTTTTTGTTTTATATTTACCTTGGATCAACAAGAAATTAATTCATCATTATATATGTATATCGATATATATATATATATTATTTATATGTATATTTATCTATATATTGTATAGAGAGATTTTTTTGACCTGCGAGAGTGATGTAGAGATGAGATTTGATTGCGGGGGAAGTTTAGAGAGATTTTGGAGAGAGAGCGAGAGAAGATTACACACACACACACACAGAGAGAGGCGAGATGAGAGATGAGATTATGATATGATAGATTAGATAGATAAGATTCAGTACACCCACATATATATACACACACTCTACATTAGATAAGAGAGATGGATAGGATAGACAGACACACCACCACACTATATATAGATAGAGAGAGAGATATATAGATATAGAGAGATAGAGATAGAGATAGATATAGAGATAGATATAGAGATAGATAGATAGACATGAAAGGACAGGACGACATACAATACACACACACACACACATCTATTTATATATATATTAATCTATATATATATATTATTATTTATAGATAGATATTTATATATAGAACCAAATCACGTCATTCACATACAATATAGAGTTCATGATTACTGATATATAGTAGTGAGATATACACATTTTTTATACACACATACATACACACATACACCACACACACACATTAGTTACATACAATGAGCGAGAGAGTAGATATTTGAGCTTGGAGGAGATAGCTAGAGATTATGACACATATAATATATTTAGATATGCAAAATTTTTTTTTTTTTTTTTTCTTTTCTTTTTTTTTTTTTTTTTTTTTTCTTTGTTTTTTTCACACCATTCACCACATATATATATATATACATATATAGAGAGAGATAGAGAGATAGATATAGCGATATAGATAGATAGATAGATAGATAGATAGATAGATAGATAGATAGATAGATAGATAGATAGATAGATAGACAGACAGACACACACACACATAAAAAACTAACATGAGTAATCATTTTACTGCACTGCATTATCGCATATTCTAGCGCACTGGGTTTCTACCTCCGGTATCCACAGGGCACAGCTCACGTGGACCCACTTGCTGCCGCTGCGGGTGGGTTTCATGGCTCCGCCCTTCTTCGGGCAGAGCTGGCATTTGGGTGAGATGCCCAGCGCGCATGTCCGACACAGCCAGCTACCTTCTGGAACCTTCAAGATGCCGTAACACGCCTGCAGGGGGAAAGGAAAATACCAAAAAGAACAACACTATTCATACACGTAACCTTATAAACACACACACACACACAATACAATACAGACACAAACACAATTAGTCACCAAATGTTCCTTAAGCCTGAGTGAGCACATACACAAACACGAGAACACACACACACCTTCATTCCATGCACCCATACTGACTAGCATATGGCTGGCACATTACCCCGGGAGGGGACACACACACACACACCACACACACCATGTACTGTCTCTTCCAGAGCTCTTCTGTTCCATATGTTTAATGGACGTTTAGTAATTGAAATATGGAAATTAAAAAATACAGATTAAACCCTTTAAAATTATTTGGAAATCTTGACAGAAATTATAAAAGCTATTTTTTTTTTTGTTCTTAAATAAGCCAAATCACAGTTGTTGGGTAATTATTGATAAAACACTTGTTTAACTGCTATGCGACTCAGTTTCTGATTAAAAGGATCGATTAAGGCTTTCAAAGTTCCTCTATGCCTTTCAGACTTTTCTCTCACACACACACACACACACACACACACACACACAACACTGATTGCCACCACTGTTGCACTTGTTGACCTAAAACACCATCTCGTTGCCGTTGTTCTCCCGAAGGATTGACTGACACACGTCACACATCACGTCCTCGTCGTACTCGATCCCGAGCCCCTCCTCCGTTTCCATTGCGTGGCTCATGTTGTCGTAGCCACGGCGCTCAAACTCCTCCATGAGCCTAAGATCCATGGGTTCTCGTCCAGCAGCTGCATGCTTTGAGGAACGACGCACACGGACAAACATGGTGACTGTTAATACCACACACACACCACACACACACCCCCACCACATAGTCGGATCTGATGGGAAACCGCTAAATGTCCTTTGAGCTATGTGAGAGACAGAGAAAGAGAGATAGAGATAGCTGGCAGGTTTGTTATACTTTTAACAATAAAAGGACATTCCTGGTTACACGAGTGTAAATATTCATTCATTCATTCATTCATCTTCTACCGCTATATCCGATCTTCACTGGGTCACGGGAGTCTGTGTCTATCTCAGGTGTCTAGGGCATTAAGGCGGATACACCCTGGATGGAATGCCAACCCATCACAGGACCACCACACACACACACACACACATTCATACACTAGGGAAATTTTCCAATGTGCCAATCAACCTACCTTGCATGTTTTTGGATCCGGGGGGAAACCGGAGAACCCGGAGAAAAACCCCCCGAGACACGAAAACGGGAGAACATGCACTCTCCACACACACACATTGGCCGAGACGGGAATCAAACCCAGACCCTGTCGGTGTGAGGCGAACGTGCTAACCACTTAATCCACCGTGCCCAGAGTGTAAATAATAAACAAGATAAAAAAAAAAGTATAATGATTCGCTGATTAATGCGATTTTAATATGCGTCCTTATATAAGTATAAGAGGATAAACATCTCTTATTATCCGTCATGGATGAACAGAATCGCAAAATCTTGCCAAATATGGACTCTGACACACGTCATGCGCCACGGCATTGGGCGTTAACAACCGAAACATAAACCTGCAAAGTAGCAAACTCCCGGGACGCCGCTCAGTGAGGTCATGTGACATGACGACAACAAACCGGAATTCCCTTCTTTTTTTTTTTTTTTCTTTTATCTCCTTCCACAAATCCTAGTTTGTTCTATAATGGTGCATTTAGTTTTTACACATTTACAGGGAACAAAGCGTTCAGCTCTTTCACTATGTCCTTTAAAGGCGTTGCAGATGGACTCTCCTGTGTTTACAATGCAATTTGCCTTAAACCACAAGCAGTCTTTCGCCTTTCGCACGGGTTTAACTTCCCGTCTCGCAACTAAAGTCCTTTCACTGCCAGATTAATCCCAGTTATTTACAGTATTTATACGGTATCCCGGTTATTTTTTGGGGGGGGGGTCAGAGGGTCAGCGCGCAGGGTCGATCATAAGCGCTGGAGCACAGAAGGTTAAAGGTCTCGCTCGAGGACCCGAGTGGCAGCTTGGTGATGCCGGGG
>JACRUU010000012.1:1279471-1309471 GCA_030449085.1 Kryptopterus vitreolus
ACACTAGGGACAATTTCCAAGGTGGCATCAACCTACCGGCATGTTTTGGACCGGGTAGGAAACGGAGAACCCGGAGAAAAACCCCCTGAGGCACGGGGAGAACATGCACAAACTCCACACACAATGGCCGAGACGGGAATCGAACCCGGACCCTGGCGGTGTGAGGCGAACGCATAACCACTAGCCTCGTGATGATAATATTAACTAAATATTAAGGGTTGTATTAATCCAGTCTACTCCTGAACTTACCCATCTGACTGAACTCTCCGTTAGCCACCTCCAGCCAGGCGACGTCTTCCTCGTTCAGGTCGTATCGGCACGTTCCCTCTGAGAGCGTCCCGATGCCCACGTACCCCAGCACCGACGCCTCCGGGCCCCACGAGCGAATCAGCTTCTTCGGCCGCGTGAACAACATGTTTGACGATTTCTCCGCCACCAGCCTGGAGAGAAAGACAGGGCGAAAAAAAACACGACCCGGTTATCATCAAAGCAGAATGCGAGTCCTGTGCGTCTCTAACTAACCTATCAAGATCTAAATAACACCCCCCCCCCCTCTCCCTCTCTCTCTACCTCTGGAGCTCGTCTCGGGTCCAAGCGGCTAATTAATCAGCATATGATTCGATACGTTTGCATCACTGCTGTCCCCTATGCGATCTCGTCTAAACCCAACATGTGCGTCTGCAAATCTTTTTTAGTCATGACGGACGACTATGAGTAAGACTAGTTATATCATCGTTACCAGGACGATCCTGACATAAAGCGATGGATGACTCAAATCTGTAACGCGCGACGACCAAGGGCTCTTTGCCGCCTCGGGTTGGTTCGCGTCTCGCCGTACCGTACTGCAGGCTCCGGGATGGACTCGGGGCTCACGGGGACCTGGACGCCCTTCTCCCATTCCTGCCTCCACGGGTCCGAAAGCACGTAATAATCCTCCGGGTTGAGCTGGTACGAGTCGTGGAGCTTCATGGCTGTGATGAAATCCGTCCTGAATACCTGCGAGAGGGAGGAAAGAAAGAGAGGGGGATATGAAAAAAAAAAATGAACTAGTAGGAAGACACAGGGTGGGTTTAAAAATAAATAAATACAAATACAAATAAAAAAAAAGGGGGCGGGGTTTTTACCTCCGACGGTCTCTTTCCATCTCGCCGCCTGTGATGAGAGCTTGACATCTGCGACCATGATGTGCAATTACCTGGGGAAACGAAAAGCAGCAGTCATGATTGCATGCTGTGCGGACCATTACAATGTGTTACACAACAACAACAACAACAACAACAACAATCACTTCAGATTAAAAGGTATTAAAAAGGTACATGCTTACGAGCAATATTTTAAAACCTCATCGTCATATTTGGCGTATTGTATAAATGACCAAAGGCATTTCCGACATGACATTTTTATGGGGATTTTTTTTTTTAGCGCCCCCTTCTTGTTTATTTTTTTGTTTGTTGTTTTTGTTTTGTATACGTTTAGCTCTGTGTCTTGCATTTGCATTCAGTTTTAAAAAGTGGGAATGAATTCATTAACCCTTAAGTGTTTCTTTGACTTAATTTGCTGTAAAGATGTTTATGAACGGCATGATATTAAGGGGATCCCAGAAACGCTACATGACAACGCTGTCAGTTACAGAAATACAACAGTGTGTGTGTGTTGTGTGTGTGTGTGTGTGTGCGTGCGCGCGGAGTGCGGAGTGGCCGGAGGGGGTCACAGGGGGGGGGGGCCAGGCCGAGGCCCGTCCTGTTCTTTTCACCTGAGTGTGTGTCAAGGTGCTCACTTCCTTCACATCCGCTTGTGCACGTCTGCTCGTGGCCCTTCGTGAACATGTGGGTTTGAAAAGCCTCTAATCTTTCCTCCACTATTATGACGACAGAAAATACAACACGTAGGGCACAACAATCAAACAGGGACGACCTTTTTCTCCGCACTTTTAAAACAGTAGACGGACTCAGGATGTCCGGGAAAAAAAAAGGGTTGAGACGAAAAGCATCGGAAAACGACAAAAAAAAAGAAAGAAAGAGAAAGCGCTTACTTCCATTATCGGACTCTTCGCTGGTGCTGGGAACGCGGATTCGCTTCATGGTCGGCGTCCGCCGTCTCCAAATAACTTCCCTGCGGACGATGACAAACTTTACTAAGTTTCATACAATAAAACAAAACAAAAACAAACAAACAAACAAAAAAACTGTGGGTCTGTTTTCATGCAGACCAATTACACAAACATAAACAAACACACAGTTTATTATACACGTGTGAGACTGTAAATATTTCATTGGATTATTTTGACAGAAAAGAGATATAAAAGTGGAAAAAAATTGCTGGTATGATAAAAAAGATATGACTCTTAATTTAATCATTTAAACAATATTACTCTATGTTTTTTTTTTTTCATAAACATCCGATCCATCAATAATAAAATACAACGATTAATCATTGATTATGTACATCATCATCAAATAAAGTACTTCTTACAATTTTCTTATTTATACGGCTTGCAGAGGAACAAAACATCATATTTACAATAATAAGAAGACAATAATAGTTCGCTGTTTATGAAATATTCAAAAATGCACTTACATGACAAAATAACTGTACAAACTATAACGTCTGTACAGTAATTAATAAATAATAATTAAATAATTATATAATATTATTATCTTCCTCTATATATAATACACCGCTTCTTCATAGACACATACACATTCTTGTATTTGTATATATATATATATATATATATATATATATATATATATATCTGTGGATATTTTGACATGGCATATCCCACAGCAGCAACATAATTCGGTTAATCATTATGCAAATATCTATATAAAAATGTGCAGAAAACTGTTGCACAACTACACTGAGAATATATCGCTCTGTATATTATACACCTTTACATTAAAATAGTGTATAGAAATATTTAAAATATGTAGTATAAATATAGAAAAATAGGTTGCATTAGAGAAAAAATAATTAGGAATATATATAGATATATATATATATATATATATATATCTGAATTAATTCTATAAAATATAAATTAACATTTTTTTCAACCCCCACACCTTTTATATTTCACACATACATAAATAAAAATAAACACACACACATAAATAAACAAACACACACACACACACACACACACACACACACACACACACACACACCACTATAGACCTACTCGCCAAAAAGACTGTATTTATTTCCATGCCAGTTTAATCTGCGATTTCTTTATTAAAAGTAAACTCGCGTGCTGTAATGTTTATTGCACTTTTAAAATAAACAAATAAAATTAATTCGAGTTTTTTTCTGCAAAAAAAAAAAAAAAAAAAAAAAAACACAAACAGCGGGAACCAGGAGGTTTTTTTTTGACCGGGGCCACGTGACCCACCGTGCGGCTCTCCTCATTGGCTACGGCATCCGGGTGACGTAATCATCTAGAAGCGTCATCCCGCGGGATGAAGTAGCGGACGAGAAATCAAAAATAAATAAATAAACAAACACATAAATAAACAAATAAAGCGCGACGTCCGGATAGAGAACACTTAAACCAACCTAAAATTACTTTAAAACAAACACATTTTGCGAAATCGTGTCAACAAATAAACAACAACACGCTAAAAAAGAGAAGAAGAAAAAAACCGCGGCTAAAAACAGAAGCCTAGCCGAAAAGGTCCCGAGTGGCAGGCCACGCCCCCTTCTGACAAGAGGAGATTAGCTGACCGCGTTAACGCCTGAGCAAAATAAAAAATATGTATTTATTTACAAACAAAAATCTATAGCAAGTGTATAAACATTAAAAAAAAAACAAATCAATAAACAAGATTGTCGATACGATCCGGGAATGATCTAGGGGGACGTGGGGGGGGGGGGGGGGGGAGACAGTTAAGATTTCGCAAACTTCTACAAAGCGCAATATATATGTTTTGTTTACGTGTTCGAGTAAACAGTAAACACGCGTGGTGTGTGTGTGTGTGTGTGTGTGTGTGTGTGTGTGTGTGTGTGTGTGTAATGTTGGTGTTGCGTTTTGGGTTTTTTTTTGGGGGGGGGGGGTAAAGGGGGCGGTTTGGTAGTGACAGGAGTCAAACTACACACACACACACACACCACACACCACACACACACACACCACCAGCATCAAAGCCCATGATGGAGAAAGTTCATCCCAGAGTCCTTTACTGCGCCATGAACGTGTGCTCCATCATCATCATCACCATCACCAGAGTTGGCACAAACCCACACCCCCCCTCCTCCCTGTGTGCCCTTACACCCCCCCCCTCCACTCTTACCCCTCTTAACTGCCCAAATGTTCACCTAGCGCACGGAATAAATCACCCCTAAGGGGCATTATGGAGGTCAGATCCTGCTTAATATTCGTACCGAACGGGCTTTTACTGCCCCGTGAACTTAATCTTTTGGCGCCATTTTAATGACGTACTACGTTTCCACCACCGGACCATCTGCAATCGGAGTGAGAGAGTGAGAGTGAGAGTGAGAGAGGGAGAGAGAGAGGGAGAGAGAGAGAGAGAGAGAGGGAGGGAGGGGAAAAAATCCAGCGAACGCATGTGCGCCTTAAATCACCCGTGCAAAAGACAAATCATAATAATTTAAAACATGGCTGCGATACCTTGTGCACGGTGCGAGAGAGAGAGAGGGAGAAGGGGGGAGAGGAGAGGAGAAGACGAAGCCTTTCCCCCTGCGTTGGTGTTTCCGTGTAGCTGCGCGATGGTGGAGGTGGAGGTGGTGCTGGTGGTGCTGGTGGAGGTGGAGCTGCTGCTGCTTCTTCTTCTTGCAGTTTGAGTTCGGGCGGCACGGTACGAGCAGCAGATCCTCTCCTCCTCGCTTCGCGTCGCCTACCCGCCCCGTTCTCTCTCTCTCTCTCTCTCTCTTTCCCTTTCTCTCTCTCTCTCTCTTTTCACTTATACACACACACACCAAATTCAAGTTACGCACTCGGTGCGTTTCCGCCCGGCCACCGATAGAGGGCGCTGTTTCTCACGCGAAAGATATTGTACATTTCAGCTCGACTAACTAAGACTTAGCGACTCTCTGATAACTTCCGGGTACACACACACACACACACAGATTTATTTATTTTATTATTTATTAAAATGCCTTTTAGGCATTTTGCATGGCCCCCGCATCTTATTCTTTACAATGCAATACAGTTATATGTATAAATATAATTAATAACACTATGCACTATTTTAAATACATAGTAAACTTTGCAATGCATGTTAAAGTAATAACAAAAAAAAGGCAGTTTAAAAGATGAACACTGTTAATGCAGTTCTATTTCGGATCAGGGGATGTTTTCTTGTTTGTTTGTTTGTTTGTTTTTTTTGGGGGGGGGGGTTCTTCAGGTTAACAAACAGAGAAGTTTAAATGACTTGAAAGTTTCATGTAATGGATTATCCAATTATTGTATCAAAAACAAGTAATTATACATGGAAAAAAATATCAAAAGGGACAGAAAAATGACATTTTTAATTTAAATTTATGCACAAAAAGGGATGTGATGTATTGAGGGGCTGTTATGGGGGGAAACAGTGGGGCTTCTAATAAGAGATAGATAAGAATAAATAAATAAATAAAAAGAAACTTTCTGAAGATGCATCATGGGGTTGTATTTTGTGAAATGTAGTGAATGCGGTGCAGGACTGAATTCTATCTTCAACTCAATATTTAGGACTAGAGGATGGAAAAGAAACCTAAAGACGCCAAAACAAAGTCTGTTTACACCCGGTCTGAACTTTAATCCCTCTCTTTTCATAGAAAACGATGTTAAATTAAATACATTATTTCTTAGGCCACTGATATCAAACGAGCAAATTTGCCATACAGATTATTAATCAAATGGACTTGTATAAACAGAATCTGAAAACTGACCTTATTGAAGATGTTTGTGTTGTAGATCTGGATATAATTGTTAAAAACTCTTTGTACAACAGTTAATTCTGTACCTGTTAAAGGGAATCTACGTGTGTTTGGTAGCGCAACCGCCTAATGTTTACTGTATAAGCCACGCCCACTCCTGATTAGAAACATGTGTGACGTCACCACCACTACATTGACTGACCTGCGTAATGAAGTTATTACATAGTTTTGCAATTATACAGGAATATAATATACAGAAAATTATACAGGATATTTTATAAAATGTAAGGAATGGTACACGGACCGCCGACTTTTTAAGCTCCTGTTCATACTTATATTTTCAGGATAGAAAAATATAAACAATGTAATGTAAAATAAAGGTAATGGTATAAAAGTAAAAGTAAAAAAAAAAGCGTGTATGAAAAGAGCGTGAATAGAGGAATTAATTGGCTTATGGCTGTAAATAAAATGAAACACAAAAAACATGTGCTTATTACTTTTTATCCAAGCTCCATTTAAAATCTTTTTCAAGCCATCCAGGAAACAACTATATTTATGTATTTATATTTATAATGTGTTTTCCGAAAGCTTTAGGTTTTGAGCTGTGGAAAATTCTGCATTTCTTTTATTTACTTTTGCATTGGCTTTGCATCATGATGGCACTACGTCAGATGCCTGTGTCATTTCTATTTATTTATTTGTTTATTTAACAAAAATGTAAAAAAAAAAGTGCTTTTGGGACTGATGGTATATATATATACTTGGTAATAATACTGTATACACATGAGTTGTAAATAATAATAATAATAATAATAATAAAGTTGAAAAATGTTCATTCGGTCCTTCTGTTGTTAACTATCGCCACTGGAGGGCGCTCATGTCGCAGCTAATTCCACGATTGTCCTCTTAATTGCATATTAATTATTGGTGCTTCAAAAAAAAGCAGCACAATTATACAAATATTTATATCACTTATATTTGGCACTTAAATGCATCTAAGACTTTTTTATATGATTCCCCCCCCCCCCCCCCCCCCGTTAAATCCCAGTAAAGCTGTGCTGTGATGCAGAGAAGTAAAGACCAGTATCACTAAGCACATCTTAGAATAAACATATTTAATGTGATTCAGTATACATGCAAAGACCAGTTTACCTTTAAAAACAAACAAACAAACAAACAGATGCATTTCTATTATTGTGTTACTTTATTAGGATTGTCAAGTTCTTGGATTTCACTACTTCACTGTGGGAAAGAATATGCATATACTGAACATATCCCAACTGGCTATAGGTCAGAGTGTAGGGTCGGCAAAATTAGAGCAGAGAGGAATAAGGGCCTCACTCATGGGCCCAAAATGAACTACTTGTGCTGGGGTTTGACCTTCCAATCAGGAAAATTTTAACCACCTTATTTCTCATACAAGAATGAGTTAAAAAAAAAAAAAATATATATATATATATATATATATATAATGATTCTAAATATGCATCCACCGATCTATTGTATATCATTAAAAACATATAAATATCGCATTATAAACATCAGCTTTGGGTTCACAGTCAGTTATATGAGGTATATAACAGAGTCCTGAAGGAAAACTGTACCTGGGAATAATGTGGACAGATGGAATTCCAATAAATTCCCTCTAATAATACTGTGCGCATTTACCGGACATGAGAAGACGAAAACGTGTTTAATTCACATCTGTTAAGCTCTCTATACTGTTTCTGAGGTGTGTGTGTGTGTGTGTGTGTGTGTGTGTGTGTGTGTGTGTGTGTAAATACCAGGGCTGTTTTCTGAAATCTCTGAATGATTGTCATTTTCTGAATAGAATCCTCTTTCAGATGCTCACCAGTAGGGGGCGCTACAGAGGATCTGCCTTCTCCACACTACCCTGTCATCTACATGTGCCTCTTTCACCGCCTGGTACCTCCATCCTCAGCATTCTCCTCCCTTCTTCCTGCCTGCACTCTCTTTCTTCTCCACCCCACTCTTTTCTCCACCCTCCACCCGCTCACCCTCTCCACCCCCACCCTGCCTGCACTCTTTTTCTCACCCGTTTCTCACCTCTACACCTCCACCTGTCTCCTCTCTTCTTCCCTCCTCCTGCCTGCACTCTTTTCTCCACCACTTCCCACTTCTTCTCCACCCCCTGCACTCTTTTCTCCACCCACTACCACCCTGCCTGCACTTTATGCACTCTTTTCTCCACCCATTCTCCACCCTACACTCCACCCTGCCTGCACTCTTTTCTCCACCCACTACACCCTGCACTCTTTTCTCCACCACTACACCCTGCACTCTTTTCTCCACCCACTACACCCTTGCATTCTTTTCTTCACTTCTCCACCCTGCACTCTTTTCTCCACCCTCCACCCGCTGCACACCCTCCACCCCCTGCCTGCACTCTTTTCTCCACCCACTACACCCTGCCTGCACTCTTTTCGTCTCTCCTCTCCACCTACTCTACCCTGCCTTCACTCTTTAATCCACTTCTCCACCAACTCTACCCTTCCTGCACTCTTTTCTCTACCCACTACACCCTGTTTGCACTCTTTTCTTCACTTCTCCACCCACTCCACCCTTCCTGCACTCTTATCCACTTCTCCACCCACTCCACCCTTCCTGCACTCTTATCAACTTCTCCACCCACTACACCCTGCCTGCACTCTTTTCTCCACCCACTACACCCTGCCTGCACTCTTTTCTCCACCCACTACACCCTGCCTGCACTCTTTTCTCCACCCACTACACCCTGCTTGCACTTCTTTTCTCCACCCACTACACTACACCCTGCCTGCACTCTTTTCTCCACCCACTACCCTTCACCCTGCTTGCACTCTTTTCTCCACCCACTACACCCTTCCTGCACTCTTTTCTCCACCCACTACACCCTGTTTGCACTCTTTTCTTCACTTCTCCACCTACTCCACCCTTCCTGCACTCTTTTATCCACTTTTAACCCACACTCCACCCTTCCTGCACTCTTTTCTTCACTTCTCTAACACACTCCACATTACTTCATTGCTATTGACACGCAGGTATTTAAACTCTTTGCGATATACAGTGGGGTCTAAACTCTGGGAAATTTATTTATAAATATTTATATTTATGCGCATTTTAAAAGTGTGCATAATTAAAATCCGAATTTCCTCACGTCTAATATATCTAGTTAGCTTGTGATCGAAAGAGCAAAAACGGATCTTTAGGTTTTGCAGGAGTCCATGTTAGTGTAGTGTAAAAAACAAACAAAAAACAAACAAACAAACAAAAAAAAATGGGCCGAGACCAAACACTTGTGGTTAATATTAAGTTTTTCAATGAAAAATGTTGTTTTCCAGGAGAAATCAGTGCAAAATAGACGCATTAATCAGCAACAATATCAAACACTTTGGACCTCTGTGCTGTATGGCGTGTGTGTGTGTGTGTGTGTGTACGTGAGGGGTTATTTGAGAGCGAGGATGGCGTCGTAGGTTTTTCCCGTCCGGCAAACCTGCACGTCGGAAAAGCCAGCCGCCTTGAACATGTGTGTGTAGTGAGACGGAGACGTTTCCTTCCCTTCCGTCTGAAGCAGCATGTTCAGGGAGAAGAGCTGAGCCATGACGGGACCTCTGTGATTCTCAAACAACATCGCCTCTATCAGCAAAACACCTCCACCTACACACACACACACACACACACACACACACACACACATACACATAACACAACACACAATTAAGGAGAGTACTGTAAATTATTATGACGCAAAGTCATTTAGTCTCATATGTTTACATGTATTATTCATTCATTCATTCATCTTCTACCGCTATATCCGATCTTCCCTCAGGTCACGGGGAGTCTGTGTCTATCTCAGGCGTCTATGGGTATTAAGTCAGGATAGACCCTGGATGGAATGCCAACCCATCGCAGGACACACACACACACACACACACACACATTCATACACTAGGGACAATTTTCCAAGGTGCCAATCAACCTACCGTGCATGTTTTTGGACCGGGGAGGAAACCGGAGAACCCGGAGAAAAAAACCCCCTGAGGCACAGAGAGAACATGCAAACTCCACACACACATGGCCGAGATGGGAATCGAACCCGGATCCTGGCGGTGTGAAGCAAACGTGCTAACCACTAATCCACCGTGCCCCGACATGTATTATTACATTACATTATTGCATTACGTAATTTAATTACAAAATAAAAGTAACAGTAATTCATTACAGGGACACGGTGGTTTAGTGGTTAGCACGTTCGCCTCACACCGCCAGGATCCGGGTTCGATTCCCGTCTCGGCCATGTGTGTGTGTGTGGAGTTTGTGCATGTTCTCCCCGTGCCTCAGGGGTTTTTTCTCCGGGTTCTCCGGTTTCCTCCCCCGGTCCAAAAACATGCACGGTAGGTTGATTGGCACCTTGGAAAATTGTCCCTAGTGTATGAATGTGTGTGAATGTGTGTGTGTGCTGTGATGGGTTGGCATTCCATCCAGGGTGTATCCTGCCTTAACGCCCATAGACGCCTGAGATAGACACAGACTCCCCGTGACCCGAGGGAAGATCGGATAAAGCGCTAGAAGATGAATGAATGAATGAATGAGTTTATGTAATTAACATCTGTAAGCTAGCATTAAAAACTTGATTCCTGATCAGCATCGCCCTTCCCACGTGATGTGGATTTCCTGCGCGCACCTGAATTACAGGCTGCTTGAATCTTCCTCAGCAGCGTCAGGCTTTTCTCCTCCTTCCAGTCATGAATGATCCTTGCCAGAACGTACAGATCGGCAGCAGGGAGATCTTCCTTAAAAAAGTCCCCTAAAGACACACACACACACACACACACACTTTGCATTAGCTAAATGCTATATAAAAAAAGCTATATAAAAGATAATAATAATAATATCCTTTATTGGTCACATATACATTACAGCACAGTGAAATTCTTTTCTTCGCATATCCCAGCTTGATGTTTGGTAACTGGGGTCAGAGCGCAGGGTCAGCCATGATACGGCGCGCCCCTGGAGCACAGAGGGTTAAGGGTCTTGCTCAAGAACCCAAGGGCGGCAGCTTGGCCATACCGGGGCTCGAAACCCGGATCTTCCGATCAGCAGCCCAGCGCCATTAAACCACTGAGCTACATCCACTCCACTCCTTGCGATTTAGAATAGTGATCCGCTCGGACTTGTGTGTATATATATATGTATATGTGTGTGTAAGACTAAAAATTAACTAGAAACACAAACGGTCCTAAATTGTAATTTTATAATAATAATAATAATAATAATAAAATAATAATAAAAATGGGATTCTCCCCCAGTGATGCTCCAGTGATCTTCATTCTCTGCTTGTTCTCGGGGCATTTTGCTTGCAGGTTTGCCTTCAGCGAGTGGAGCTGCGCAGTCAGGCAGAGCGCAGGCAGAGCGCAGGCAGGGCACAGGCTGTACATAAGTTAAGTTTTGCTTCAAAGCAAGCATTTTGCAAAAGCATGCATTTGCCTGAATCTGAGTGAATAATAAAGCCATATACACTCATACAGAATCCCTCCTGCTGAAAATTACATACTAAATAAACACAAAGATATATATATAAAGTTCTTTAATTTAAGATTGACTCAAAACCCTGCACTAGCCCCACACACATCACTTTTTAGCATGTAGAATGAGGTAATGTGCTTCAGATCATGAGCAGATCCTTTCCTTCTCCATACTCATTTCTCCCCATCAAGCATCCCTTCGCCGATCACCCAAAGATTCACTCATTCATTCATTCATCTTCTACCGCTTTATCCGATCTTCCGATCTTCCCAGATCTCAGGTGTCTATGGGCATTAATGCAGGATACACCCTGGATGGAATGCCAACCCATCACAGGACACACACACACATTCATACACTAGGGACAATTTTCCAAGGTGCCAATCAACCTACCGTGCATGTTTTTGGACCGGGGAGGAAACCGGAGAACCTGGAGAAAAACCCCCTGAGGCACGGGGAGAACATGCACAAACTCCACACACACATGGCGGGGATCGAACCCGGATCCTGGAGATGTGAGGCGAACATGCTAACCACTAAGCCACCGTGACCATTCTCCCAAAGATTCAATATAAATGAAATGTATACATAGCGAGTCTGTAGAGACGACAGAATCTGACCTTCCAGAAACGCGATGGTGTCATCACTTTGACGGAAGTGCTTCTGGGCTGTCCGGATAACTTCAGGCAAGTCCAGGACGGTCACTGTAGAAGCAGGGTAGGCTCTAACAAACTCACGAGCCAAGGCACCTGAACAGCCTGGGAACATAGAAACCACTTTATCGGGGGAGAGGGAAAAGAAATAATGTGTGAGAATAACGTGCAATTGAAAAATAGTAGGATAGCTATAAACTATTCTGTACACACATATTCATACCAGTGCATTGTATTGGTGCTATTATGGTATTCGTGTGAAAGGATACACACCTCCAATATCCACTATGGACTTAAATCTGGACAAGTCGAAAGCAGTGACCACGTCATGACCGTCAATCACCCAAGACGAGTTCATCAAACCCATAAACTTTACCATCTCCTCTTCTGACCTGAAATACATACAGATATCTATATAGTGACTTATATACACACACACACACACACACTTCTTTACTACAGAATCAGAAAGTACAAAATCTCTCTCACACACACACTCACACACACACACGTCTTCTTTACTACAGATACAGAAAGTACAAAATCTCACACACACACACACACACACACACACACACACACACACACACACACACACACACACACACACACACAGTGTGATATGTGGGGTATCTGAGGAAAGGGGGAGCACATGGGTGAGGGCCAAAGTCTCTCAGTGCACAGAGCAAAAGCAAAAGGGATGCACTCACCTTCCTAAAATAACAAGCGTAACACACACACACACACACACACACTCACACACACGCCACTTCAATGCCGGTTAAGATAACAAGACATCTCTTTCTCTCTCACTCAGCATTAGTCACTCATAGATGAACCCGCCTCTGTGCTGGAGGCTCTCGAGGGGGAGTTTTTGCGGCGAAAAGTCCCCTCTTACTGGAGCCGTTGCCAAGGCAACGATAACATAAATACATACAAATAAACACCGAGAACTGATATTTATATTTGTAGCTAATCATTAGAGCTGTTAATGATCCAGATGGATTGTGATATTATAACAATACACTGGCGTCAGAAAAAAGGATGTATAGTCATTCCTCAGGTAGAAGTGTAGATATTAGGGTTTAGCGAGACTTACAGTATAAAAGTGATATAAAGAAAAGGATAAAAGTTTCATTTACTTAAACGTCTCTCCACAGAACTCCCTAACGTATCTTCATTTGCAGAGGATAGAGAGAAAACACCCGTTTGGTAAACAAAAATAAAAAATACAATAAACAAAACGCCAGTAGTGGAGAAATAATCGCTTTTAAGACTTTTGTTGAGTAACGAGCGATGGAACGAGTACAAACCAATTTTTAAAAATATTTTTATAAAGATGTCATTTTTATTCTATTTTATTTTTATTCTCCGTTATCTTTTTTTTTAATTTATATTTATTTATTATTTTTACATTGTACAGTATTTAGCAGACGCCCTTATCCAGGGAAACGTACAAGTAGTGTATGCACAAGCATGTCTGCACTATTTTTTTTTCGTTATGTTTACATGCTGGCGGTCGTTAAAAGCATTTCGGAATGGCATATGTTTATATCTCATCCAATCACATTCACTCTATCCGGATGGAGACGTTTATCAGGTTAGTCTTTTGTTTGTTTGTTTTTTTTGAACGAAGCCGAATAAGAGTAACGAGGGCTATTTTTTAAATCATTTAAACGTAATTGCGTGAAAATGTAAGGAGTAGAAGGAAGAAAAATGATTACTCCAGGGAAGTATAGATAGCAAAATGTTTCCACTAGTATTTCGTACTTCATTATTTGAGAACTCTGTAATTATTTAATTAATTGTTAATTATTTTAATGAATTAATTATTCTTTATTTTACCCTTAACAGCTACCAAAAAATAACACGCCTTCTGAAATAACAATCGAGATTTATTGTATTGGAGAAAAATGCAAGGCATATATATATATATATATATATATATATATATATATATATATATATATATATATGCTTTTAACGACCGCCAGCATGTAAACATAACGGAAAGAAAAGAAGAAGAAAATAGTGCAGATATAATAAAGAAATATGAAGGAGAATAAAAAATTTTATTAAATAGAATAAAAATGACATCTTTATATAGAATATTTAAAAAATACAAAAATAGTGTATAATGTGTAATGTGTAAAGTGTCCAGTGCAAAGCATCCGGTGTGAAGTGTCTGGTGTAAGGTGGTTGGTGTAAAGTGTCAGTGTTTGGTGTTGTAGGTGGTTGCACCAGTGTAAAGTATCCAGTGTAAAGTGATCCAGTGTCCAGTAAAGTATCCAGTGTAAAGTATCCAGTGTAAAGTGACCAGTGTAAAGTGTGTGACCAGTTTAAAGTAACCAGACCAGTGTAAATGACCAGTGTAAAGTGAACAGTGTAGTAAAGCGACTAGTGTGAAGTGTCCAGTGTAAAGTGACAGTGTAGTAAAGCGTGTAAGTGACCAGTGTGAAGTGTCCAGTGTAACCAGTGTAAAGTGTGTGACCAGTGTAGTGTAAAGCCCAGTGTAAAGTGACCAGTGTGAAGTGTCCAGTGTAAAGTGTAAAGTGTCCAGTGTAAAGTCCAGTGTAAAGTGTCCAGTGTAAAGTGTCCAGTGTAAAGTGACCAGTGTGTAAAGTGTAGAGTGTCCAGTGTGAAGTGTCCAGTGTAAGTGTCCAGTGTAAAGTGTAACCCAGTGTAAAGTGACCAGTGTAAAGTGTCCAGTGTAAAGTGTCCAGTGTAAAGTGTAAAGTGTAAAACCAGTGTGTAAAGTGTCCAGTGTAAAGTGTCCAGTGTAAAGTGTGTGACCAGTGTAAAGTGAGTGTCCAGTGTAAAGTGTCCAGTGTAGTAAAGCGACCAGTGTAAAGTGTCCAGTGTAAAGTGACCAGTGTAGTAAAGTGTCCAGTGTAAAGTGACCAGTGTGTAAAGTGTCCAGTTTAGTAAAGTGTCCAGTGTAAAAGTGTGTGAAGTGTAAAGTCCAAAAGTGACAGTGTAAAGTGACCAGTGTAAAGTAAAGTGACCAGTGTAAGTGTCCAGTGTAAAGTGACCAGTGTAGTAAAGTGCAGTGTAAGTGACCAGTGTGAAGTGTCCAGTGTAAAGTGACCAGTGTAAAGTGACCAGTGTAAAGTGTCCAGTGTAAAGTGACCAGTGTGTAAAGTGTAGTGACCAGTGTAGTGACCAGTGTAGGAACCATTGTAAAGTGACCAGTGTAAAGTGTCCAGTGTAAAGTGACCAGTGTAGTAAAGCGACCAGTGTGAAGTGTCCAGTGTAAAATGACCAGTGTAAAATGACCAGTGTAAAAGTGACCAGTGTAAAATGACCAGTGTAAAGTGTCCAGTGTAAAGTGTGTCCAGTGTAAAGTGTCCAGTGTAGCAAAGCGACCTAGTGTAGTAAAGCGGCCAGTGTGAAGTGCCTAGTGTAAAATGTCCAGTGTAAAGTGACCAGTGTAAAGTGCCAGTGTAAAGTGTCCAGTGTAAAGTGACCAGTGTAAAGTGTCAAGTGTAAAGTGTCCAGTGTAAAAGTGTCCAGTGTAAAGTGCCTAGTGTAAAGTGCCCAGTGTAAAGTGACCAGTGTAAAGTGTGACCAGTGTAAAGTGTCCAGTGTAAAGTGTGACCAGTGTAGTAAAGTGTCCAGTGTATGTAAAGTGTTCCAGTGTAAAGTGACCAGTAAAGTGACCAGTGTATTGTCCAAGTGTCCAGTGTAATAAAGTGTAAAGTGTAAAGTGACCAGTGTAAAGTGACCAGTGTAGTAAAGTGTCCAGTGTAATAAAGTGTCCAGTGTGTAGTAAAGTGACCAGTGTAAAGTGACCAGTGTGTAAAGTGTCCAGTGTGTATAAGTGTCCAGTGTCCAGTGTAGTAAAGTGTCCAGTGTAGTAAAGTGACCAGTAAAGTAAAGTGTAAGTGTAAAGTGTAAAGCGACCAGTGTGTAAAGTAAGTGACCAGTGTAAAGTGTCCAGTGTAGTAAAGTGTCCAGTGTAAAGTGACCAGTGTAAATTGTCCAGTGTAAAACCAGTGACCAGTTGTAAAGTGTCGAACCAGTGTAGTCCAAAGTGTAGTCCAGTGTAAATCCAGTGTGTAAAAAGTGTAAAAGTGTAGTAAAGTGACCAGTGTAAAGTGTCCAGTGCCTAAAGTGTAAAGTGACCCAGTGTAGTAAAGTCCAGTGTGTGTCCAGTGTAATAAAGTGTCCAGTGTGTCCAGTGTAAAGTGTAAACCAGTGTGTAAAGTGACCAGTAAAGTCCAGTACCAGTAAAGTGTCCAGTGTGAGTGTCCAGTGTAGTAACCAGTGTGACCGGTAAAGTGTAACCAGTGTAAAAAAGTGACCAGTGTAAAAGTGTCCAGTGTAAGTGTGACCAGTGTCCAGTAAAAAAGTGTGACCAGTGTAAAGTGTCCAGTGTAAAGTGACCAGTGAAGTAAGTGTAAAGTGTCCAGTGTAGTGTAAAGTGAGTGTCCAGTGTAAAGTGTCCAGTGTGTAAAGTCCAGTGCCCAGTGTAAATGTCCAGTGTAAAGTGTCCAGTGTAGTGTAAACCAGTGTAAAGTGACCAGTGTAAAGTGTTGTCCTAGTTCCAGTGTAGTAAAGTGACCAGTGTAGTAAAGTGGCCAGTATCCAGTAAAGTGTCCAGTGTAAAGTGTCCAGTGTAAAGTGTAAGTGTCCAGTGTAGTAAAGTGTCCAGTGTAATAAAGTGTCCAGTGTAGTAAAGTGACCAGTGTAAAGTGTCCGTAAATGTTGTAAAGTGTCCAGTAGTAAAGTGTGAACCAGTGTAAAGTGTCCAGTGTGTAAAGTAAAGTAAAGTGACCAGTGTAAAGTGACCAGTGTAAAGTGACCAGTGTAAAGTGCAGGGACCAGTGTAGTAAGTGTCCAGTGTGTAAAGTGTCCAGTGTAAAGTGTCCAGTGTAAAGTAAAGTGTCCAGTGTGAAGTAAAGTGTCCAGTGTAAAGTGTCCAGTGTAAAGTGTTTAGTGTAACAGTTTCCAGTGTAATGTGACCAGTGTACCATGTGAGTGTCCAGTGTAAATAAAGTGTCCAGTGTAGTAAAGTGACCAGTGTAAAGTAACCAGTATAAAGTGGCCACCAGTGTAAAGTGACCAGTGTAAAGTCCAGTGTAGTAAAGTGACCAGTGTAAAGTGACCAGTGTGTAAACCAGTGTCCAGTGTAGTGTCCAGTAATGAAGTGTAAAGTCCTCCAGTGTAAAGTGTAGTAAAGTGTAAACCAGTGTAAAGTGACCAGTGTAAAGTGACCAGTGTAGTGTAAAGTGACCAGTGTAAAGTGTCCAGGTGTAAAGTGACCAGTGTAGTAACCAGTGTAACCAGTGTAAAGTGACCAGTGTAAAGTGACCAGTGTAAAGTGTCCAGTGTAAAGCCACCAGTGTGACCAGTGTAGACAGTGACCAGTGTGTAAGTGTGTGTCCAGTGTCCAGTTAGTAAAGTAAAGTGTAAAGTGTAACCAGTGTAGTAAAGTGTCCAGTGTAAACCAGTGTGTGACCAGTGTAAAGTGACCAGTGTAAAGTCCAGTGTAGTAAAGTCCAGTGTAGTAAAGTGACCAGTATAAAGTGTCCAGTGTAGTAAAGTGAGTAAAGTCCAGTATAAAGTGTGACCAGTGTAAAGTGTAACAACCAGTGTAAAGTGACCAGTGTAAAAGTCCCAGTGTGTAAAGTGACCAGTGTAAAGTGTGTCCAGTGTAAGTGTCCAGTGTACCAGTGTAAAAAGTGTAACGTCCAGTGTAACCAGTGTAAAGTGTCCAGTGTAAAAGTGACCAGTGTAAAGTGACCAGTGTGTAAGTGACCAGTGTAAAGTGACCAGTGTAGTAAAGTGACCAGTGTAAAGTGTCCAGTGTAGTAAAGTGACCAGTGTAAAGTGTCCAGTGTAGTAAAGTGACCAGTGTAAAGTAACCAGTGTGTAAAGTCCAGTGTAGTAAAGTGTAAAGTGTAAAGCCACCAGTGTGACCAGTGTAAAGTGACCAGTGTAAACCAGTGTAAAGTGACCAGTGTAAAGTCCAGTAAAGTGACCAGTAAAGTGACCAGTAAAGTGTCCAGTGTAACCAGTGACCAGTGTGTAAAGTGTCCAGTGTAAAGTCTGACCAGTGTAGTAGTGAAGTGTAAAGTCTCCAGTAAAGTGACCAGTAAAGTGACCAGTGTAAAGTGTCCAGTGTAGTAAAGTGACCAGTGTTAAGTGACCAGTGTAGTAAAGTGACCAGTGTAAAGTGTCCAGTGTAGTAAAGTGACCAGTGTAAAGTGTAAAGTGACCAGTGTAAAGTGTCCAGTGTAGTAAAGTGACCAGTGTAAAGTGGCCAGTGTAGTAAAGTGACCAGTGTAAAGTGTCCAGTGTCGTAAAGTGACCAGTGTAAAGTGTCCAGTGTAGTAAAGTGACCAGTAAAGTGCCAGTGTAAAGTGTAAAACCAGTGTGTAAAGTGTCCAGTGTTAGTAAAGTGACCAGTGTAAAGTGAGTGTCCAGTGTGACCAGTGTAAGTGTCCAGTGTAAGTGTCCAGTGTAAAGTGTCCAGTGTAAAGTGTAGTAAAGTGACCAGTTGTAAAGTGTCCGGTGTAGTGTCCGGTGTAAGTGACCAGTGTAAAGTGTCCAATGTAGTAAAGTGACCAGTGTCCATTTGTGCAATGTTGTGCTGATTCCCCCATTGTGTATCTACGCTGCTGATCCTCACTACTGTTCAGGAATAACAAACATGCATGTAGTGTATAATATTTAGTGATGTGCTTTCTGTCGAAGAGGATTTCGAATACACCGGACGCACAGTGTGAAAGTGGAAACTAGTTGTTTTGGAAATGATGATTCATTCCCCGAGATCTTGCACCAAGAAGCCATTTTCCCCTGCTGCAGATCGACTCGGCCATTGTTCTAAATAAGCACTCCTACGTACGCCGTCATCTTTTAATGCGGTCGGAAATCGCTCGCTTTTTTTCGCTTCCAGCTACTTTTGCTCTCAAACCATAATCGCTCCCAGAATCTCTTCTAAATGAGTAAACCTGATATTTAATATACAGATACACCACCGAGACGATGCGCTTATTCACGTCTCGCTATCAATAAATTATACAACAAATAAATCATGGTCCGAGAACAACATCAAGCTATATAACGTAGCTAATACAGCATGAAAAATAAATAAATAAATAAATACAGCATTTTTTTCGTATTTTGTTGCGTTTCTTTCAATTCCTTTCATCTTAATGTTCCTGTAGATTCATTATCATTCATTCATTCATTCATTCATCTTCGACCGTTTTATCCGATCTTCCCGGGGAGTCTGTGTCCTATCTCAGGTGTCTATGGGCATTAAGGCAGGATACACCCTGGATGGAATGCCAACCCATCACAGGACACACACACACACATTCATACACTAGGGACAATTTTCCAATGTGCCAATCAACCTACCGTGCATGTTTTTGGACCGGGGGAGGAAACCGGAGAAAAACCCCCTGATTTTATAAATAAATAAATAAATAAATAAATAAACAAATACATAAATAAAGGGGCACGGTGGTTTAGTGGTTATCACGTTCGCCTCACACCACCAGGGTCCGGGTTCGATTCCCGTCTCGGCCATGTGTGTGTGGAGTTTGTGCATGTTCTCCCCGTGCCTCAGGGGGTTTTTCTCCGGGTTCTCCGGTTTCCTCCCCCCGGTCCAAAAACATGCACGGTAGGTTGATTGGCACCTTGGAAAATTGTCCCTAGTGTATGAATGTGTGTGTGTGTGTCCTGTGATGGGTTGGCATTCCATCCAGGGTGTATCCTGCCTTAATGCCCATAGACGCCTGAGATAGACACAGACTCCCCGTGACCCGAGGGAAGATCGGATAAAGCGCTAGAAGATGAATGAATGAATGAATAAATGAAATAAATAAATAAATGTTTGGTAAAACTGGTTCTCGGACTTGCTCGAATACAAAAAGAAAGCAAATATGAACTCTCCGAGGCTGACCTTTTACATCATCCTTGCTTTGACCTTCATGTTTGAGTCTCGAAAGCAACGATTATATAAACGTTCTTAAGTATGACCTTGTTTTCTCTCCCCCCCCCCTTTATTATAAAGCTCTCTGCTACTGCGAATGTGGCTTTTAGAGATGCCGTGGTTAGTCGTGCATCGTGTGAAAACAGGAACGGGGTAATCTCGCGCGGTAAAACACAGGGGGGGGGGAGGGACTAAATAAATAAATAAATAAATAAATAAAGGAGAATGAATGCGAAACTCACCTGTATATCGCTGAAAAGACGTCTTCTGACGACAGACCAAAGGTTTTTTCATTTTGGTTCTTTCCTTCCCTGTGAAGGAAGTTTAAAAAATAACAACCTGGTATTTAAACGTCTTACTCGTGACTTATTGATTCACATCCCCGGATTCCACCAGGATTAGAAAGAGTGCGGCGATGAATCCTGTAACGCACGTTACTACAGTGAGCGAGGGATTCTTCTGTGTAACATGTAAGACGTGAACTTGAGTTCAAGAGCAGACA
The DNA here is from genome assembly GCA_030449085.1 of Kryptopterus vitreolus. Taxonomy (NCBI): domain Eukaryota; kingdom Metazoa; phylum Chordata; class Actinopteri; order Siluriformes; family Siluridae; genus Kryptopterus; species Kryptopterus vitreolus. The sequence continues at coordinate 1,299,975 of JACRUU010000012.1, forward strand.
CTCCACTAAAGACACATCTGGTAGGTGGACCGGAAGATCGCAGGTTCAAATCCCACCCCCACCACACTGTCACTAGTGGGCCCTTGAGCAAGGCCCTTAACCTTTAATTGCTCAGTAGTAAGTCGCTCTGGATAAGGGCGTCTTCAAAATGCTGTAAATGTAAATTATGAAACCTGGGGGGAAGGTGGTAGCTCAGAGGTTAAGGCTGGACCAGAAGATCGCAGGTTCAAATCCCACCCCCACCAAGCTGTCACTAGTGGGCCCTTGAGAAAGGCCCTTTACCCTCAACTGTTCAGTTGTAAGTTGCTCTGGATAAGGGCGTCTGCCAAATGGCGTAAATGTAAATGGTAAAACCTCTCGGAAGGTGGTAGCTCAGCAGATAAGGCTGGACCAGAAGATCGCAGGTTCAAATCTCACCCCCAGCAAACTGTCACTAGTGGGCCCTTGAGTAAGGCCCTTAACCTTTAATTGCTCAGTAGTAAGTCGCTCTGGATAAGGGCGTCTTCAAAATGCTGTAAATGTAAATTATGAAACCTGGTTGGAAGGTGGTAGCTCAGCGGTAAAGGCTGGACCGGAAGATCGCAGGTTCAAATCCCACCCCCACCAAACTGTCACTAGTGGGCCCTTGAGCAAGGCCCTTAACCTTTCATTGCTCAGTAGTAAGTCGCTCTGGATAAGGGCGTCTTCAAAATGCTGTAAATGTAAATTATAAAACCCGGGGGGGAAGGTGGTAGCTCAGAGGTTAAGGCTGGACCTGGAAGATCGCAGGTTCAAATCCCACCCCCACCAAGCTGTCACTAGTGGGCCCTTGAGAAAGGCCCTTAACCCTCAGCTGCTCAGTTGTAAGTAGCTCTGGATAAGGGCGTTTGCCAAATGGTGTAAATGTAAATTAAGAAACTTGGGGGGGAAAGTGGTAGTTCAGCAGATAAGCCTGGACCGGAAGATCGCAGGTTCAAATATTATCAATACCAACCTGCCAATAATGGGCCCTTGAGCAAGGCCCTTAACCCTCAACTGCTCAGTTGTAAGTAGCTCTGGATAATGGCGTCTGCCAAATTCTTTAAAACCTGGGGGAAGGTGGTAGCTCAGTGGTTAAGGATGGTTCAAATACCACCAATACCAAGCTGTCACTAGTGGGCCCTTGAGAAAGGCCCTTTACCCTCAACTGTTCAGTTGTAAGTAGCTCTGGATAAGGGCGTCTGCCAAATGGCGTAAATGTAAATGGTAAAACCTCTCGGAAGGTGGTAGCTCAGCAGATAAGGCTGGACCAGAAGATCGCAGGTTCAAATCTCACCCCCAGCAAACTGTCACTAGTGGGCCCTTGAGTAAGGCCCTTAACCTTTAATTGCTCTGTAGTAAGTCGCTCTGGATAAGGGCGTCTTCAAAATGCTGTAAATGTAAATTATAAAACCTGGGGGGGGAAGGTGGTAGCTCAGAGGTAAAGGCTGGACCTGGAAGATCGCAGGTTCAAATCCCACCACCACCGTACTGTTTTTTTTTTTAATATTGTGTTGTTTTAGTTGATTGTTTATTCACAGCTCTCTCAAAGTCCTGCCACAGCATTTCAGTCTCAGCATTTTAAGTCTGGACTTGAATCCAATGGAACCCCTTGTTTGGTTTAAAATGTGTCACAGTGCATTATGGGAAAACATCCCCACTGTGGTCCTGTCTGTGCAAGTCTTGTGGTTTAGGGTTTGCAAAACCGAGCTTCTTTAGAGAGAAAATGCTTTCCTTTTTGGAAACGGCAAAACCCGTCCAAATAAACCATATTTGTTTCGACTTTTCTAGTCGCTCAGGTTTATTTACTTCTGTCCTTGAGGTAAATTTGTTTAATATTTCCTAAATATCCGTACGGTGTACACACTAGAGGTCATTCCTTATACAGGTTAATATGTAACTATAGTGAGGGGCACGGTGGCGTAGTGGTTAGCATGTTCGCCTCACACCGCCAGGATCCGGGTTCGATTCCCGTCTCGGTCATGTGTGTGTGTGGAGTTTGCATGTTCTCCCCGTGCCTCAGGGGGTTTTTCTCCGGGTTCTCCGGTTTCCCCCGGTCCAAAAACATGCATGATAGGTTGATTGGCACGTTGGAAAATTGTCCCTAGTGTATGAATGTGTGTGTGTGAATGTGTGTGTGTGTGTGCCCTGCGATGGGTTGGCATTCCATCCAGGGTGTATCCTGCCTTAATGCCCATAGACGCCTGAGATAGGCACAGACTCCCCGTGACCCGATGGAAGATCAGATAAAGCGGTAGAAGATGAATGAATGTAACTATAGTTAGAATAGTCATGGATATAAAGATCCATACCGATCCTGCTGTCTCGACAGCGGCCTCTAGAGGTGAATCACAGATTTGCAAGTTTGACTAAACTAATTTATTTCTTATATGATTGTATTTATTAAGTAATTAATATGTTGATATTTTTAACACATTTCCAGCAAGTAGCAAATGATTTATTTGTGTATAAAATTTTGTCAAATTTTTTTCGATTTAGTATTAAATAAATGTATTGGCTATTGGCAAGTACGATCTAACCTAGCATCGGTAAAAACCACTATTAAGTGACATCTATTATGTACATGTTTAGAACTCTGAATTTGAAACAAAGTGATTTTATATATATATATATATATATATGTGTGTGTGTGTGTGTGTGTGTGTATATATATATATATATGTGTGTGTGTGTGTGTGTGTGTGTGTATATATATATATATACATATACCTATATATACACATACACATACATACACACACACACACACATTCATTCATTCATCTTCTACCGCTTTATCCGATCTTCCCTCAGGTCACGGGGAGCCTATCCCAGGCGTCTATGGGCATTAAGGCATACCAACCCATCGCAGAACACAGTAAGTGCAATTCGGGATCACTACATAATCATAACTTGATTTTCGTATCATGCACATCTTACCTGACTGCATCTCCTAGGTTGTTCCAGAGCGGGTAGATGGTCTGCGATTGGTAGATGATCATGGCATATAGAGATTTAGGACTATCCTTGGCCAAATACAGATTAGCAACATCAGTGTTGCTGTAAAAGGCTACAAAAGAGAACATAAGATAAAAGATAAAACTTTTTTTTTCCCCATCTGTTTTGGATTTCGCAATTTCCCGTCGTTTCAATTATGTTCTCAGGCATCATTCAGGCCTGTGTATATCTCAGGTGTCTATGGGCATTAAGGCAGGATACACACATTCACATATATATATGAATATATTACAGATTGCGAATGACCCTATTCAAAATGTTTCTTTTTGATTACTTTCATTTGTCCACTAGGTGGCGCTTTAAATGAACATTTTAAGAAAAACGTTTCAAACCCTCGAAAAAAATCGGACCTTTTTTTTCAAAATGAAACTGCAGTAGATATATATAGATATATAAAAACGTAGATCTAAAGAAACCTCCCTATGATGAACTCCTTCTGGTGTTAGCGCCACCTACCGGACACACTTATGCACTGCATTACTTTTACCTGGAATGAGCGTACAGTACCTGTCCCCTGTGTTAGCTCCACCTCCAAGACCTCGACACCTACAAGCACGTCGAGGAGCCGCTCCATGCCGTCCTCGCTGGTGCCGAGTCGCTGTGCCACCTCGGCTGCACTCAGGGACTTCTGGGATTGCATGAGCATGTCGAAAACGCCCTGCTCGCATGCCGAAAAGATCGCCTGCAAAGGACGTAAAAAAAAAAAAAAATGGGCGAATATAACATGAAAGGCGTCTATGGGCATAAAGGCAGGATACACCCTGGGTGGAATGTCAACCCATCTCAGGACACACACACACACACACACACACATTCATACACTAGGGACAATTTTCCAAGGTGTCAATCAACCTACCGTGCATGTTTTTGGACCGGGGGAGGAAACCGGAGAACCGGAGAAAAAACCCGAGAGAAAAACCCCCTGAGGCACGGGAGAGGGAGAAAGGGAGAACATGCACAAACTCCACACACACATGGCCGAGACGGGACTCGAACCCGGACCCTGGCGGTGTGAGGCGAACGCGCTAACCACTAAACCACCGTGCTCCAGTGTCTGAGATCTACCCTTTAATCGCCAGAGGTGCCGGGGGGAGAGAAAAGATACCGACCTTGGACACTCTGAAGCCATTGAAGTACTCGAGCAGTTTAAAGGGGTAGTCTAGTTCACTCTGAGAGAGATGCTCAGCCATGGTGGAAAGTCCTGGTGGAATGAACAACAACAACACAACAACATGTTTATGTGGAAGATCCAATTTACATGGTAATCAATCACTATATGGGGTTGATATGTACTTTCTGAACATCCCGGTCCACAAGTAGTGCTCTTATAACAAGCGCCACTCTTACAGGAAGATGTCCTACTCGATTTGATGGAGATTTCTTCGTCCACATGGGTGTTAGTAAATGAATATAGAACAGAAGAGCCTTTATTTGTCACATATACATTACAGTACAGTGAAATTCTTTCTTCGCGTATCCCAGCTTGTTGTTGGGGTCAGAGCGCAGGGTCGGCCATGATACGGCCCCACCCTGGAGCACAGAGGGTTAAGGGTCTTGCTCAAGGACCCAAGGGCGGCAGCTTGGCCATACCGAGGCTCGAACCCGGATCTTCCAATCAGCAGCCTTAGACCACTGAGCTACATCCACTCCCTAGTAAAGTCAGATAATGATGCAGGTGACATATGAGAAGGCTCCTGAAGTGCAGTCAGGGTTCAAGGCATTTTAATCAGTCGCAGCTCTATAGCAGGCTATATAATCCGACTTCTCTCTCGGGTCGCGGGGGAACCTGTGTCTATCTCAGGCGTCTTCGGGCATCAAGGCAGGATACACCAATGCCAACCCATCACACACATTCACACATTAGGGACAATTTTCCAAGGTGCCAATCAACCTACCGTGCATGTTTTTGGACCGGGAGGAAACCGGAGAACCCGGAGAAAAACAAACTGAGGCACGGGGTGAACATGCAAACTCCACACACACATGGCCTTGAAGGGAATCGAACCCCCTCCCAAACCATGGAGGTATGAGAGGTAAGTGCTAACCGCTAAGCCCCTTAATCATTCATTCATTCATTCATCTTCTAGCACTTTATCCGATCTTCCCTCGGGTCACGGGGAGTCTGTGCCTACCTTAGGCGTCTATGGGCATTAAGGCAGGATACACCCTGGATGGAATGCCAACCCATCACACAGTCACACACACATTCATACACACACACACTAGGGACAATTTTCTCCACAGACACATGGCCGAGACGGGAATCGAACCCGGACCCTGGAGGTGTGAGGCGAACGTGCCCTTTATTATTAATATTTATTTATGATATTTTTAAATGTTACAATATCGCTAAATTATTGCGATATTATTCGTTATATCGGCCTTCCCTACTATTGACTACTACATTTTGAAATCACTGACTTAAGTGAAAAACCCCCTAGAGGAAAACTCAATGTACTCATAACCACAGCTCATGTCAGGCTGTATCACTCCACTGTCACTGATTATGTCCTTATGACACAGCATGCCCATGACCGGGGGTTGTCTTTCTTTCTATCTCTATTTTTGGTCACATTTGCATACCAAAATCCTCAAGTAGATTATCACGATCAGACAATTCAACTCTTAACGTGTGTGGAATGCTCTCTGTGTCCTGAGTATTTACGTCATTTACAACCCCATCATTACTTTAAAACCTTTACAAGGGAAAGAAATTAAACATTTATGAGAATATTTGGGGGCTTAGTGGTTAGCACGTTCACCTCACACCACCAGGGTCCAGGATCGCTTCCAGTCTCGGCCATGTGTGTGTGGAGTTTGTGCATGTTCTCCCCGTGCCTCAGGGGTTTTTCTCCGGGTTCTCCGGTTTCCTCCCGGTCCAAAAACATGCACGGTAGGTTGATTGGCACCTTGGAAAATTGTCCCTAGTGTATGAATGTGTGTGTGTGTGTGTGTGTGTGTGTGATGGGTTGCCATTCCATCCAGGGTGTATCCTGCCTTAATACCCATAGACGCCTGAGATAGACACAGACTCCCCGTGACCCGAGGGAAGATCGGATAAAGCGCTAGAAGATGAATGAATGAATGAGTATATTTGGTCTTCATGCACCATGTTGAGTTTGGGCTGACTTATAATAAACATATATATTTTCATAAAGCATCCATATTTGCCCATGTGCATGTCGATTAGAATAATAAACACGCAAATAATATGGACAGATAAAACGAGCTCTGTGTGTGTGTGTGTGTGTGTGTGTGTGTGTGTGTGTGTGTGTGTGTGTGTGTGTTAGTCGTGTTTGCAAAGTGAGTAAGTTGGATTTATGTCACGTGACCTGCCAATGTCCTATGTGCTGCACTGGACAGATGTGCAAACAGAACAGATGTTTCATCAGTAAACATGCCCTGTATGAACTACGGGCGGATTAGAACGCTTAAAATACGCTATAAATAAATAAACAAACAAACAAATAAATAAATAGAGAGAAAGAGATATATATATAGAGAGAGATATAGAGATATATAGAGATCTCTCTCTCTCTCTCTCTCTCTCTCTATATATATATATATATATATATATAGAGAGAGAGAGAGAGAGAGAGAGAGAGAGAGAGAGAGAAATATATATAGGTACTTTTTATATAAATACGCTAATATTATGATACCAGAAATGTCTATTATTGTGGCGAAGACCAAAATCAGACTGTCGGTATTTTACTTACCCAAACAAAACAACAACAAAAGGAGGGAGGAGGAGGAGGAGGAGGAGGGGGGGTCAATCCCGGTTTTCTTCTTTATCTGCTCCGATGATTTGTCCCGAAATATAATCACATAATCGACCAAAATGTCTGGAAATGGATCCCTTCGATGTAAAAACACCACCACGGAGAAGCGAAGCCGCTTCCAGTCGCGTCGCCGTCCACTCACGGTAATGTTTATATTAGAAATCACCAGCAGGTGGCGCCCGAACACCACATTGACGCCTATTCGCTTAATTCGCGGGTTGAAACGTACATGTTTTCGGCGCTTTTCTCGGTGACCTCCCCCCTCGCCATTTCCCCCATTAGGGAGAAGAAGAATTCCCCCGTCGCCATCTTATAACAACCTACAGTCACACCAACATTTATTCAAACGTGTTTATGTTAGATGACAGGCGTTCTACGCAACTCCGTGTGAATATGCATGATATGCAAATTAGGTACCGCCCCCCCGAGACCTTACCCAGCCAATCAGTGACGCCGAAGTTCGCGCACTGTATAGTATGCATATTAGTCCCTTTCTTTTTAGAATATTCTCTGTATAAATATACACACAAAGTCACTATTTTGTCGACGTTTCTTGAAAGGAAAATAATAATTTAATGCATTTATTTGATTTAGTAACTATATATATATATATATATATATATATATTTTTTTTTTTTATTACCTGCAATTTGGTCCAGTTGTAATTTAAATGACCGCTGTATAGGTACTTATTCCAATACAATATGGTTTAAGGGTAACTATAGAATATAGTATAATAAGTGTCGCAAGGTTTCACAAATGTTCATTCATTCATCTTCTAGCGCTTTATCCGATCTTCCCTCGGGTCACGGGGAGTCTGTGTCTATCTCAGGAGTCTAAGGCGTCTATGGGCATTAAGGCAGGATACACCCTGGATGGAATGCCAACCCATCACAGGGCACACACACACTCACACACACACATTCATACACTAGGGACAATTTCCAAGGTGTACCCAATCAACCTACCGTGCATGTTTTTGGACCGGACCGGGGGAGGAAACCGGAGAACCCGGAGAAAAACCCCCTGAGGCACGGGGAGAAAGAACATAACATGCAAACTCCACACACACATGGCCGAGACGGGAATCGAACCCGGACCCTGGCGGTGTGAAGGCGAACGTGCTAACCACTAAAGCCACCGTGCCCCCCCACTGAATATAAATATATTTAAATATTAGATATTTATTTATTTATTTGTATTTATTTTAAGGTGCGCTAAAACAGCTGCTTTGGATTAGAAATAAAATGTTTCTTATACATTTGGTCTTCAATCATATACAGTCGTGTTCTTTCTCATCCACATGCCGAAGCGCCCTCAAAATAAAAATCTAATGGCCGAATATATTTATATCCTGTCTGAGTTCTGCTACTATCACTTTTCATCTGCAGGCTCTCGGAGCACCTGCAAACTGTGAATGTGCTGAAAGCAAGAAAGAAAGTGCCTATTTCTATAGTTTAAACCTTAAATATGAAATAAATAACAAATAATAATAAAAAAGACGTCTACAGTAGCGGGAATTCAATAAAATATATGATAATTATTCATTCATTCATCTTCATCTTCTAAACCGCTTTATCCGATCCTCCCTCGGGTCACGGGGAGTCTGTGGTCTATCTCAGGCGTCACACATTCATACTCTAGGGACAATTTTCCAAGGTGCCAAATCAATCAACCTACCGTACATGTTTTTGGACCGGGGGGAGGAAACCGGAGAACCCGGAGAAAAAAAACCCCTGAGGCACGGGGAGAACATGCAAAACTCCACACACACACATGGCCGAGACGGGAATCGAACCCGGACCCTGGAGGTGTGAGGCGAACGTGCTAACCACTAATCCAAAATTAAAAATAAATACTTGTTTGCAGAGTGAATTCTCCAACAATTGGAGAGGACTTTATCCAGAGTGATGATAGTTTTTCTTTTTCCTTTCTTGGTTGTGAAAAATACGATGATCTTCTATTCAGTCGCTCATCAATATTAAATTGAGCTAATAAATAAGGACTACATACGGAGCACAGTATATACATTCTATAGTAATAAATTGTATTTGTTGGCTAATTGCTGTGGTGCAAGAGTAATAAAACACTGTGTCATTATAGCAAATAAATAAATAAATAAATGAAAAATACAAATCAGGCAAAAAAAAAAAAAAAAAAAAGAAAAAAAAAAAAACCAAAAAAAAAAAAAGAAAAGAAAAAAAAAAGTTTTGTACATCTTGGGATGTTTATCTTGTCTACAATACCATCATAATTTTATATATATTTATATATAAATAATACACACTCCGTATAACACTCACACACAAAATATTGGGATGTAATGTGTTTTTTTTTTTTGACCCCAATGTGATTTTTTTTTGAACGACACATTAAAAACACCGCGTTGTGTTTACGATAAAAACAAAAATGTAGATTTAAAATACATTCTCTCTTCCCGAGTGGCTGGAAAAAAAAAAAAAAAAAGAAAAAAAAGTGTACAAACATTTACGAAACCTTCCATAAAGACGTGTAATAAAGCACAAATCGGCCATAAAGGCACTAATAAAGCTGTAAATACCCGGAGCTCTTACACAACACAACCACTCTGTAACCCGAAGCACTGAGCCGTCATGAACACGAGACACTGGTTTTATTATCCAAATCTGTTTATTTGTTTATGCATCGACACATCTCTTCCTCTCGCTCGCTCACTCGCTC
>JACRUU010000012.1:1311971-1316971 GCA_030449085.1 Kryptopterus vitreolus
ACAACATGAGACGAGTATATTAGACAACATCTAGACAATATAGAGAAGCATGTAGAAAATGCCCCCCCCAAGGTGTGTGTGTGTGTGTGTGTGTGTGTGTGTATATATATATATTATATATATATACATACATACATGTATGTGTATGTAATATATTATATATATATGTGATATATAGATATATGTGTGTGTGTGTGTGTGTGTGGTGTGTGTTGTGGTGTGTGTATATATACATACATGTATATGTATATATATATATATATATATATATATATATATATATATATAGTGTGTGTGTGTGTGTGTGTGTGTGTGTGTGTGTGTGTGTGTGTGTGGTGTGGTGTGTATATATATATACACACACACACACACACACATACACACATATGTACATATATACATATACATACACACACACACACACACACACACACAGGGGCAACACGGTTCGCCTTTACACACCGCGCCAGGGTCCGGGTTCGATTCCCATCTCGGCCAATGTGTGTGTGGAGTTTGTGCATGTTCTCCCCGTGCCTCAGGGGGTTTTTCTCCGTTTTCTCCGGTTTCCTCCCCCAGTCGAAAAACATGCACGGTAGGTTGATTGGCCACCTTGGAAAATTGTCCCTAGTGTATGAATGTGTGTGTGTGTGTGTGTGTGTGTTGTGTCCTGTGATGGGTTGGCATTCCATCCAGGGTGCCTTAATGCCCATAGACGCCTGAGATAGACACAGACTTCCCGTGACCCGATGGAAGATCGGATATAGTGGTAGATGAATGAATGAATGAAGGTGAACTTTATACACACACACACACACACACACACACACACACACACACACACACACACACTCACCCATAAACTGCATCTCCCATTCTCTGACACTTTCCATTTGAACAGCGTTGAGATCTGACAGATCGTCGTATTCGTCTCGTAGTGCATCTTTCTCCAGACAAAACGTAGCCAACCCACGAGAGGCGTCCCGACCCGCGAAGATACCATATGGTCCCTCTGTGGATGGTCAGAGAGAGAGAGAGAGAGAGAGAGAGAGAGGAAGAATATAAAAAAAAAGAGAAAGGGATTTAGAAGTGTTTGTCTCGGCTAAAGACACACAATATTATGACAGGAAAACAATCTCCAACAAGAAAAGGATTCTCTCAAATCCTGCACACACACACACACACACACACACACACACACATCCACCCAAACCCAACCCCCACCTGAAGGCAAATTCATACTGAACATGTTTCTATAACAATCGTTCATTCACACCTGTCAAGCAGTCATGAGTAAAGCTGCAGTCCCAATAAATAAACAAACAAATAAATAAATAAATCCCTCACAAAGGTCTGGATAATCACAGGTGTGTAAATGAGCATCGTGTTAAGACGTGTGACTAAAAGTACATGAATACATCACATGCTTCAAATGATTCGCGGTGCTGATTATACACCCTGCTGTAGGTCCTGTAGGTTCATTCAAATTCATGGTTTATGTCGACGTTGGAAAATCTATTTTACGATTTCTCCTCGGTTTGGCACATCAGGCTTCCGTAGTTTTGAGAAATACCAAATACAACATGGCGGCGCTCTGGCCAATCCGAAGAGCTCGTTTCCAAGAGGGGGCGGGGTTTCAACAAGTCGTACGGAAACGGTTTGTACCTTCAGACGTTCAACAAGATACACATTAGTAATTAGGCTACAGTCTTAAGTACAACATACTTAATTTGTTTCATTAAAAAAAAATAAGATGAAATAAATAAGAGCTCATATACATTTATTTAAAAGGACATGTTGAAGCGGATCTAGAAGTGAATATGAATGCAGGGACATGTGGAAATGGAGATTACAAGCTCCGACACGATGACTTTCACACCATTAAGTCACATGTTCTTATCCAGAACTACTTATATGGACTTATTTATACACCTGAATAAAAGAAAATCCTGCTCAAGGGTTCTGAACTCATGACCTTCAGAATCAATAATCTGAACCAGTTGAGCTAGTACGTGCCCTTAATGCAGATGAAGCGATAAATCAAACCGTTAGAAGTGTAGAAGAATTTTTAAGACTCTTTATAAGCCACATTCACATTCCTTGTGCATGTGTGTGTGTGTGTGTGTGTGTGTGTGTGTGTGTGTTTACAGCAGCACTGTCACAGCAACCAGCTGTTTTTTTTACTGATCACACCGGTGCTTTGGAAAAAAAGCATAAACAGAAATCGAAATAAAAAGTATTTATTTATTTATTTATTTAAATTATTATTTAATAATATATATATAATATAATTACTAAATAATAATTTAAATAAATAAATAAATAAGTACTTTTTATTTCAATAAAAAAGATATCTAGATATATACACACACACACACCACACTATATATATATATATATATATATATATATATATATATATATATATATATATATAATATAGTGTGTGTGTGTGTGGTATATATATATATATATATATATATATATATATATATATATATAGTGTGTGTGTGTGTGTGTGTGTGTGTGTGGTATATACAAAGCGAGGTTTAAGGGTCTTGCTCAAGGACCCAAAGGTGGCAGCATGGAGATACTGGGGCTCGAACCCCTGACCTTCCGATCAGTAGCCCAGCGACATAACCACTGAGCTACTCAGTCCGTCTCTCTGTCTATCTATTTACCAGTCTCTCTATACCTACCAGTCTATCTATCCATCCATCTCTGGCAGATTGAGACAAGGAGAGTGATACACTATTAACTGACAATGACAGTCTCTCTTTCAGTATCTAGAAGTATCTCTCTCTCTCTCTCTCTGCTCACTCTTTTCGGTTTCCTGTCTCTTTCTAGCAGTCTCCACTTTTTATTCCATTGTGTCTCACTCTCAATGTTTGTTCTCTCTTTCTGTTTCACCAAGCCTTAGTCCATAGCGTCTCACTCCCTCAGCCTCACTTTTTATTCCACAGTATCCCAATCGCACAATTGCACACTCCTTCGGTCTCACTCTGTTGGTCTCTAGTATCTTATTCTCACTCTCTCACCTCCAGCCTTTCCTTCTCTATATCTATCGCAGTCTCTGCCTCTCTTTGACCTTCTCAGATATTTAATCCATCATGTCTTGGTTCTCGGTCTCTCTTTTTGTCTGAGACTCATCACAGAGATTTTTTAGCTTTTAATCTCTCGTTCCATATCGGTCTCACTCTGTCGGTCTCGCTTTCGTAGCCCATAGAGTCTCTCATTAACCGTCTCAATCTGCCATCTTTCTTTCTACAATCATACTCACTTTCTCTGCTATCAGTTTTTTATTCCATACAAATAAACAATATATTCAGAGCATGACACACTGACTGATGTAAGAGGACATCTATAAGGTATATGCTACAGGTACTGTACGTGTCGAATTAAAATCAAACGGGGGCACGGTGGTTTAGCGGTTAGCACGTTCGCCTCACACCACCAGGATCCGGGTTCGACTCCCGTCTCGCCCGTGTGTGTGGAGTTTGTGCATGTTCTCCCCGTGCCTCAGGGGGTTTTTCTCCGGGTTCTCCGGTTTCCTCCCCGGTCCAAAAACATGGAAAATGTTTTTGGAAAACCTTGGAACCTTGGAAACCTTGGAAACCTTGGAAACCTTGGAAAATTGTCCCTAGTGTATGAATGTGTGTGTGTGTGTGTGATGGGTTGCCATTCCATCCAGGGTGCCTTAATGCCCATAGACGCCTGAGATAGGCACAGACTCCCCGAGGGAAGATCGGATAAAGCGGTAGAAGATGAATGAATGAAAAATTAAAGTCGATTCACTTAAACATTCCCTAAAAACAATACAAAAGGGAAGAAGCTGGATCGGACGAGTCGAGACTGGTGTCGGAGTGCATATAGTCCCAAAACAGAGCTGGGGAACTGGAAACGTTAGGAATGTAATGTAGGTACATGTGTGTATACTCTCTATGATTTTATTACGAACACAATAATAGCAGCACCTCAATTTGTTCTCAATACGGTTCCGAAATGTGGCGTCGTCTCTGAAAACGTCGTCTCATGTGGACTTGATTGTGTAAATCAATTCGTTCTCGTTTCACTTTCAAAAACACATTCCAAAGAGTTCTATTTGATCCAGACCACTGTAGGCCACTGAAGAACATGTAGAAAACTATTATTTATCGAGGTAAATAAAAACAAATTGTTTAGCGAGAATGCTTCGATGCTAAGTGCGATGCTCATCTTTCCCAAATAAGTGTACATTTTTTACTTTAAGAGTGCATCAACATTTGAGACAAATTCTTACATTTAATCAGTCAATTCGAATTAAATAGTTTAATTTTATAACTTTATAATATAACTTTTATAAATTAGCACGTAATGTACGGATTTTTTTGTTGGGATTTGCGACACATGTCGTAAAACAAATTTGGATACAGTGGGGGGGGGGGGGGTGTACCTGTTTCAACACGCATGGAATAGCCGGAATGAGGGTTTGCATAGTTTCTATAGTTTTTTACAAACGTTAGATAAATGTTACAGCGGGGTTTTGTCTTGTTGAAGTTGCAAACCCGAAGCGTTTCCTATACGACTGATGAAACCCCGCCCTTTGGAAACGAGCTCTTCGGATTCGTCAGAGTGCCGCCATGTTGTACTTGGTATTTCACAGGTGTTTGTTAATGCTGGATGGAGGAAACTACTTAAGTTATATAACATTATTCATTCATTCATCTTCTACTGCTTAGTCCGACTTCTTCACGGGGACTATCTAATCATTCATTATAATGAAGGCACAGACACACCATTTCATCTTCTACCATGCTTTATCCGATCTTCCACACCCATTCGGGTCACCCTGGCGGGGAGTCTGTGCCGTTGGATAACCATCTTAATCAGGGCGTGGACTCTATGGGCTACCACAGTGGGCTCTTAGGGGCAGGCAGGATGCTGTACGTGTTACATAGATAATATCGTATTAGGGACTGGACTTTCTTTGGTCCATAGTGTGTTTGATCTCTTTTTGCCAACAA